>VZTE01002411.1:268909-341285 GCA_013397775.1 Eulacestoma nigropectus
GCTGCTGCTGTCCCTGCTCCTGTCACTGCTCCTGTCACTGCTCCGTGTCCTGCTGCTGCTGCTGCTGTCCCTGCTCCAGCTCCTACTCCTGTTTCTGCTCCTCCTCCTTTTCTTGTTCTGCTATTACTCCTACTCCTTTCTGCTCCAGCTCCTACTCCTGTTTCTGCTCCTGTTCCCACCTCGGTTCCTGCTCCTCCTCCTTCTCCTACTCCTGTTCCTGCCCTTGCTCCTGCCCCTGCTTCTGCTCCTGCTCTTCCTCCTCTTCCTGCTCCTGCTCCAGCAGTTCCCACTATGCCCAGGGCCAGCGCGAGCCTCCAGGATCCTCAGGGAAAAGCCTGGAAGGAGGTGGAGAAGGGGCCCTTGTGCTTCCCCCGCCCCCTGCTCCCGAACAGCCACTCCTGGTCCACGACAGGTCAGGGAGAAGCTGCTGCTCCTTCCTGGTGCAGCTCTGGCAGCCAGGACAGACTGGGAGCAGGTCCCAGCCGTGCTCCGGTGTCTCAGGTTCTGTGTCCAGCTCCTCTTCTCCTGAGGGTCTCTCCTCCTGCACCAGGGCCCCGGCTGGGTACCCAAAAAGACCCGAATCCCTCCAAATCCAGGCTCTCTGCAGAGCACCTGGCACGGGGTGAGGTGGGAACAGCCCAGGGTGAGGAGAGCAGGTGAGGGAAGGAAAACAGGCACACAGGGGGGTCATGGGCACTCCCTGCTCCTGGGGCACAAAGGACAGCCCCGAGCCTGACCCGGGACTCAAAACAGCATTAAAGGAAGGGAATATTGACTGGAATGGACACTCCACTCTCACCCTGGGTTTACATCTGAGGTTTGATGTATGAGCAAGGCTGGAGATCTTTCAGCTCTTGCTCTGGCAGCAGTTCTGCCTCTACAGGCACCTGATAATCCAGCCTGGCCCAGAGCTCCTTCAGGAGGAGCTCAGCTTCAGCCACCTTTGAGGACCCGATTCCTCCTCTACCTCCAGGCTGGTGGGATCGAGGGGATGGGCCAGGTCTGACCCCTTCCCCAGGGGCACCCTGAGAACTCAAAACATCAACACCAGCAATTCACCAGGGACCGGATGGAGATGCTTTGGGGGCCTTTGGAGCAGGGATGCACGAGTGAGAGGAGACCTCTGGGCTCCACTGCGGGTCACTGGAGAGGGAGAGGAGCCTCCGCTGCAGTTCAGCTCTGATACCAACCTCTGGTATCAACCCCCGACTCAGGACTGAGGCACCTTCATCACCTCAGAGCCTGTAACGGTGCTGAAGGACCAGCTCAGGTGGAGACACCGATAAATGGGGGTGTGACAGCTGAATCCCACCCCTGGTGCTGCAAAGGCTTCCTGAGGAAAGCTGCCCACCAGTTCTGGGCTGCGGGAGCTGGCAGACACCGATTCCTGGAGCTCTCCCTGGCTGCTGGTGCTGTAGCCAGGACCTCTCTTGCAATCCAGCCCTTCCTCCAGGCTGCTTCCCTTCATGTCAAGCTCTTTTGTGTTCCTTCTTCCTGCTGTAAAAGCCAAGAATTGGGCACCTAAACCCCTTGTGCTCAGATGTGACAGAGACGTGACCCAGGCCAGTGTGGCACCAAAGGGTGCAGGGATGCGTTTAAAGCCATCCGTGCCCTGCTGAGGTGGAGCCTGGTGACTGCAGGCAGATGCAAATGTGTTTGAAGGAATCCCTGGAGCAGCCCTGCCCCTCTTTAATCTTTTGGGATAATTCAGGATGGTGCATTCTTCAGGCTGTGGAGCCGCTCCAGATCCCTTCACCCCACTTGGTTTCACGGGCACGGGGCCCATCCGTGCTTCCCGAGCAGCAGGGTGAGAGCGAACGGTGCCACCTCAGCCCCTGTGTCCCACTAAATCCCGTGCCCAAGGGGCCGATTTCTCCCCCAGGAAACAAGGGCAGGAATATTGGCCTGTCTGGGGACCATCAGTGGGTCCCATCTGTCCATCCACGGAGCCCAGAGTGCTCACAGAGAGCTTTCAAAGACGTGGGGAATCTGCTCTGCCAGCGGCAATCCCAGGGACAGCAACAGGCGCTGCCTCATCCCAGAGGGATCCAGGCTGAGGGAAGGGATATGAGGACTCCCTGCTCAGATATTGCTGGCACATCCCATCTCTGGGTCAGGAGCAGAGAAAACGCTCCGTGTTCTTTAAAGGATCCCTGCCTTTGAAAGCCGGGCAGGTCCGGGGTGCGCCCACTCTGGACTCTCTTCTATTATTCCATGTGTTTCAGAGCAGTGCAGAGCAGATGTATTTTTAAAGCTGCTCGGGGTAGGCTCTGTTCCAGTACAGGGAAAACAGGAGCGAGGCCATAATTAGAGGCTCCATCGGCACCTGAGCAGAGGGGAGGACAGCCAGGGTGAGGGGAACTCGGGGGAAAAGGCTTGGGAAGGAGTTTGGGAAATGGAGCAGGGCATTCCATGGGGCGAAGCTGGCGGCTGGCTCCAGGGCAGGGCAAGAGGAAACGGCCTCAAGGGAGGTTTGGGTGGGATACTGGGAAAATTCCTTCATGGAAAGGGCGGTCCAGCCCTGGCACAGCTGCCCAGGGCAGGGGTGGAGATGCCACCCCTGGAGGGGTTTCAAAGCCGTGTGGATGTGGCACGTGGGGACACGGGGCAGTGGTGTCCTGGGCAGTGCTGAGGGAACAGCTGGAGGGCTTTTCCAAGCCAAACCATTCCGTGATTCTACGATCCCAGGGAAAAGGAGCAGGAATTGTGCCCTTCTCCAATGGATCAGCTGCCCTTCACCAGGACCAAGCCCTGGGTTGTGCAAAAACAGAGCTCCCTGCTCATCCAGTGTCAGTAAGGAATGAGAGATCCTAATAAATTTACAAATTTGTGGGTTTTAAAAATTTCTTTGGTTTGGTGTTTGTTTGTTTGTTTGTTTGTTGGGGAGGTTAGGTTTTTGTTTGTTTGTTTTTTGGATTTTTTTTTGGTTTATTTTCATCTGTATTAAAGAAATACTTCCAGAAATTTAATCTTGTGCTTTTCCCGAGGTCTTTATCTCCCCATCCTTCACCTACAGGAACAGCCTCCTGCCCCCATCAGCCCTCCCAGAGCCCTGCAGGAACAGCCCCTCCTTTTTAGCCAGAAACCCTAAAGGAGTGCTGTGGGATTTGCCTTTGGATCTTTGGGGAAATCAGAGAGCAGGGAAGCTCACAGGCGATTTCAGGAACTTTGGGATCCTGGAGGTGGAGAGACCAGAGATAAAATCTACATTTCATCTGCAGCACCTCACCAGCACCTCCACAGCAGCTGTAGGAAAATCGGAGCTCTCCGAGCGATGTGGAAGCATCAGCTAAGGACCGTGGTTTATTTATGGCGGGCACGGAAGGATTTGGGTTGACACGAGGAAAAATCCGTGTGTTTGTATAAATCCTGCTCCACCACGCTGCCACTTCCCGGCTGCTGCCTGGGAATCCCAGGGAGCTGTTCCAGAGGTTCTCCAGGGAAACAGCCCCGAGCTCAGGGAACACTGCCTCACCCCTCTCCAGCCCCTGGAAGCGCTTCCAGCCTCGCTGCCGGATAAATCGTGGAGCAGGGCCACGTTTGTCTCTTCTGCAAAGCAGAGGAAACACCTGCTGGCCTTGAAACAGCGTGGGGGAGTATCCACCACACGAGGGTCTGGGATCTGTCCGGGCTTTGAACAAATTCCCAACTCCAAGATGAACGCCCAGGGCAGAATTTTCCTGTTGTTTATCAGTATTTGCACCATGTCCGAGGAGATCAGCGTCCCAGATCCTCAGATTAGGAGGGACAAACTCATCATTTTAGCCACGAAAACGAGCACGGGGCTGGCTCAGGGTGGCGCTGGCGGCTGTGGGGGTTCAGGGCAGGGATGGCATCACCCAAATCAGTCCGTGTTCTCTGGGAGGCCCCTTCCCTCACCCCGAGTCGCACCAGGAGTGAGTCTCTTCCCTCTTGTACCTTCCCCCTTCACCTTCTCCCTCCAGCCCCTCCACCATCTCTGCCGCTCTTCCCTCCTCCCTCTTCCCCAGGCAGGTCTGTCTGTCTGTCTGTCTGTCGGTGCAGTCCGTCCCCGCACCTGCTCGAGGGCCCTCTCACAGCCGGTCCAGCCCAGCTCCTCCGGTGCCAGGGCTCTCCACCAGCCCATCCCACGGGAGATGGTGGCCGCGTGTCCCAGCCTGAGCACGGCTCCTTTTGTTCCTCCCCCTCTCCCGGCCTGCCTGGCTCGGGGGGCTCTCTCGGGGGGCTCTCTCGGGGGGCTCCCCCTCGGGGGGATCCCTTCCTGCAGAAGGAGCGTTCGCTCCTCCAGAGGGACCGTCCCGAGGGAGCGGGAGCCGGAGGCGCTCCCCCAGAGACAAACCGGGACGGAGCCCCGGCAGAGCGGCACCGGGGGAGCCCCGGGCTCCAGCCTCTCGCCTCGGAGCCCCGAGCTGCCCGCAGGAAGCCGGAGGAGCGCAGCCTCCCGCACCCGGGCTAATTAATGGCTCCTGATGGCTCCTGACGGCTCTTCCCGGAGCTGCTCCCACTGCCTCGCCCGGCTCTCTCCTGCTGCAGCTCCCCGGCTCTCTCCTCAGCCCGTGGAATTCTCGCTTCCTCCGGCTTCTCGCATGGATTTTTTCCCCACCCTGGCTGTGCTCTTTAGCTCAGATCTAAGCGAGCTTTCCGAGCGCGCTGCCGGGATGTCTTTATTGAAACACCCGGTTTAAGGAGGGGGCTGGGGGCGAGAGGGGGGTGGCTCAGCTCTGGGTTCAGGCTGCAGCCAAAACCATGGGAATCTCCTGCTCCACAACTGTTCCCAGCCGCCGACAGCTGCGCGGTGCAGCCAGCGGGACAAGGGGTCACCCCTCTGGCCGTGACTAATGCGTGGCGGAGGGCAGCCCCTCTGCTCGTTCCCCCGGGGCCGTGTCTCCCCGGGGGCGAGGGCAGGTGGGCAGACAGGGACATGTCCCCGAGGGCCGCAGGGGAAGGGGCTGGTGGCCGGGCTGGTGGCCAGGCTGTGCTGAGATTCCCTGCGGCTCCTGGAGCAGCCCAGCTCCGCGGGAGGGATGCAGAGCCGTCGGCAGCGGCTCCTGGAGAGGAGCTTTCCCTTGGGAAACTCGGAGCCCTGGGTCGAATTTTGTTCTCGGGTACCTGGAGGCTGAGAAAATCACCGCAGGCAGGACTGGCGCTGCCGAAATTGGGGCCTCCGGGAATGCCTCTGCCTGTCCCTGGGAGCAGGGAGCGAGCAGGATCCCAATGTCTGGCACGGACCTCCAGCCTCGCCTTCCAGCACGAGCTGCCAGGAGCCGTCAGGAGCTGCAGCGCTGAGGAAAGCAGCTTTTCCTTCCAGCAGCAGCTGTTTTCCCATCTCAACAACCCCACCGGCAGCCTGGAGGCCTCAGGCACAGCTCCGAACTTCTCCTTTGCCGTGTACCAACCCCGGCCGAGGCTCCCTGACCCCGTGCCAGCCCGAACGCCCGCCGCACTCGGGTGCAGCCTCCTGCTTGCCCGGCTCCGTGTCTGCAGGAGCGCCGAGGAGCAGCTGCCAGCCCTGCCCAGCAGCAGATGCACCGAGCCCGGCTCTTGCCGGGGAAGTGCCGGGTTCTGCCGCGCTGGCTGCGCATCCCCCTGTGAGCCGCTGGCTGCTGGAAGGCCCTGCCTGAGCCAGCCACATGCTTCGTGATGTCAATCGCAGTTCAGAGTTAATTATTCATGAGAAAACTTCATAATGTGCCGTTAAGTGGGCTGCAGGATATTTTGGTTAAATTAAGGGAACCTGAAAGCTCCCTCTGCAGGGTGTTGCTCCTCGGGCCTCGCTGAGAGCAAAGGTTCAATTAGAGCTCAGGCGCTGCGGCCTCTGCTGCGGCCTCCGATTATTGGAGCCGCGGGAGTGGGGAGATCAATCCAAGGGCTCAGCTTCGTGTTTCCGACAGGAAAATTCCAAGGGAAGCGTTTTCCAAGGAAACCTGGGCTGGTGGAAGGTGTCCCTGCCCGTGGCAGGGGCTTGGAACCAGATGAGCTTTAAGTTGCCTCCCAACCCAAACCATTCCGTGACTCTGTGACTGCAGAGCAGGTTCAGCAGAGCCCCCTGAGCCTGCAGAGAGCCCGGGACAGTGCAGGTCGTGGAACCACAGGATCACCCAGGCAGGACAGGCCTCCAGGATCACTGGACTCATCTGTTAACAGGCCAGGTCACCCCCAGACTCTTTTCTCTTCCTCATTCATGGAATCATTGAGGTTGGAAAAGACCTTTAAGACCCAATCCAACCCAGCTCTGAAAAAACCTCTTTGATCGGGTCACTCTCACGCTCCTCCAAACATTTCATGCCTTGGAGCCTCTCCAGCCTCGGGTGAAGGAGGGGAGGGGCAGCTCCCCCATCTGTCATCCCTTGGTGCTGGGGCTGGGACCTTCCTGAGGCGTCCTGCTGACCCAGGTCTGCAACCTCAGAGGACTTTGGGTCCTCTCTTGTTGTTCAGAAGGGCCGAATCCGGTCGGTGAAGCAGAAACCACCCCCTCCTGCCCGGCTTTTCCTGGGATGGCTGCAGGAATTC
This sequence comes from Eulacestoma nigropectus, assembly GCA_013397775.1. NCBI lineage: Eukaryota > Metazoa > Chordata > Aves > Passeriformes > Eulacestoma > Eulacestoma nigropectus. Next base: position 275,399 of record VZTE01002411.1, read on the forward strand.
GCAGGGATCTTGGGATGCTCTGGATTCTTTTTGAAGCCTCGTTAGAGGAGCCGCCTGACAGAGCTCTGACGGGTTCAGAAGCCTTTCCCGAGCACCCCCTTCGGCCACGCCGCCTCTTCCCGTTCTCCCACCATTTATTACTAATGGATCATATTGACTTGGCTCTCTGTGCTGCTCACGAACCAGGGAACTTCTCCCTCCCTGGCTGGTGGATCAATGACCTTCCAGGCCAACTTTCACTCCTACATTTTTTTGCCAGCCTTGCTGTTTCCCTGCTCCTTCTGCTGCCAGGAAAACCTCGACCGGGAGAAGTTTGGGTCTCCACAGTGAGATGAGGTGACCTCTGTGCAGGTGGGAACATCTGCAGGAGACTCAGGGCATGGACTGGGAGACAGGGTGGGCTTGTCCATGGGGCTGGTGTCCCTGTCGCACAGTTGTGCCCCCGTGCCCACCTTCCCCACTTCTTGCTGTGCCCTTTGATTCTTGCACGAGCGTCTGACACAGCTGAGCACCCAACTGCCTGAGCACCGAGGTTCCTGGGAATAACAACCCCTGGAAGCATGGCCAGGGTCATCCCAGTGGTGAGAGCTCAGGCTTTAAACAGACAGAGGGTAGATACAGGGAAGGATCAGATTTAGGATTAGATGTACGAAGAAATCCTTCCCTGTGAGGGCGGGGAGGCCCTGGCACAGGGTGCCCAGAGCAGCTGTGGCTGCCCCTGGATCCCTGGCAGTGTCCGAGGCCAGGCTGGACGGGGCTTGGAGCACCCTGGTTTAGAGGAAGGTGTCCCCCAGTTCTAGCTGGAATGAGATGGGCTTTAAGGTCCCTTCCAACCCAAATCTTTGTGGGATTTTATGGAAGGAGAGGGGGTGACGCAATGATACCGCCCTGGGACAGTGCCAGGGGCTGTGCCAGGGGGAGAGGGGAAGTCACCCTCTAAGGGACACTGGTGGAAAGGAAGCCCCTGGCCTGGCTTGTCCTGGGCTCAGTCACTCGCAGGGGGTTGGGGGCCGGGCACAGGCCGCAGCGTGTCCCGCTCCTTCTGCCCAATGAGGCTGGAGCCAGGCAGCCGCTCGGACACTGGATCCCCAGCAGAGAGGATCCCATACAAACCTGCCCCGGGGCGTCTTCCCGAGGGTGGGTGTGTGGAGGAGAGGGAATCTGGGCTGACCGGGAGCCGTGTCCTGCTCCTCCAGCTAAAACCAGCGAGCACCCGGAGAGTGAGGCCGGACATGGAACACAAGAATCTGCTGAAAGCCAAGCAGGAGGGAGCCGTGCAGGAGTGACCGGGCACTTGGCCGGGAGTGAGGTGCAGCTTGCAGGGAGTGAGTGCAGCTTGCAGGGAGTGAGTGCAGCTTGCAGGGAATGAGTGCAGCTTGCAGGGACTGAAGTGAAGCTTGCAGGGACTGAAGTGAAGCTTGCAGGGACTGAAGTGCAGTTTGCAGGGACTGAAGTGCACCTTGCAGGGAGTGAAGTGAAGCTTGCAGGGACTGAAGTGCAGCTTGCAGGGAGTGAAGTGAAGCTTGCAGGGACTGAAGTGAAGCTTGCAGGGAGTGAAGTGAAGCTTGCAGGGACTGAAGTGCAGTTTGCCTCCACGCCAAGCCTTGATGGCTTCATTCTGCTTCCTGAGGCTCTCAGCTCCTGCTGCCTGGAGCCGGCTCCTCGCAGGGCTGGGAGGGAGGGATGGAGGCAGGGCAGGAGGAAGCCTCCTGCCAGCCTCTCCAGATATTTAACTCAGTGAAAACTCTGCCCTTCAGAGGTCCCAGTTCTGCTGTGGGGCATGCTGGCCATGGATGCTGCCTGCCCTTGGTGCTCCCAGCCCTGCTGCACAGTCACAGCACGGCCTCCAGGATGAATCTCCACGGAAATAAGGAAGCATCCAGCCAATGTTTCCATCCAGAGACCTTCTGCCTTCATGGCTCCCTTTGCTAAAACCCTCATTAGGCAGCAAAGAATCTGGAAGACCCCGGGTTGGAAGAGACCCCCGAGGATCATCCAGCCCAGCTCCTGGCCCTGCACAGACATCCCAAAATCCCACCCTGGGCATCCCTGGCAGCGCTGTCCAAACGCCCAGCACCCTCTGGGGGAAGAACCTTTCCCTGATCTCCAACCCAAACCTGCCCTGACACAGCTCCAGCCCTTCCCTGGTCCCGTCCCTGCTCACAGAGAGAAAAAAGCAGCAATTTCCCCATTTTATCCCTCTGAATGATGAACCTAAAAAAAATACGGATCACTGGGGAAGGCGAGGCAAAAAGCATCCTCAGCCCACTGCAAATGAGGGCTCCTCTCTTCCTCCTTGCCTGGAAGAGAGGAGGGACCTGGCCATGTCCCCATCTCTGCTTCCACGGATAAATCTCATCCTCACCCCCCTCAGTGCAGGAGCATCCAGCCCTGGCAATATTTGGGCAGCTCCAAGGACAGCACAGCCCTGCCCAACACCTTTCTCCTCTTACCACATCCACCTGCAGCCCTCTCCTGGCTCCTTCCCATGAGGATTTGGCTCTCTGGAAGAGGAGCTTGGATCACGGGCAGAGACAGGGCAGAAACTGCCCAATTTAGAGTTTGGTTGAGAGCAGCAAACTGCAGCTGCTTCAGCAGCAGCCCCTGACCAGTTCCTACCCCACCCATGGAAGGGATCCCATTCCCCCTTCCAGGCCCAGCTCAGAGCTGTCAGCCCCTTCTCATTTTTGAGAGCTCTTGACTTTCTTTCTCTCTTGCCTTTTTTTTTTCCTTTTTCCTCCAGCTTTTCTCTTCCTCCTTTTTTCTTTTTCTCTCTTTTTTCTTTCCCCCCCCCCCCCCCACCTCCCTTTGCAGCCTCTGTTCTTCATCCATTATTTAGGCTTTTCTGACTGTAACAGCAACATTCGCCTTGTATACCTTGTGTGGGGTTTAAAATATAGATAAAAGCAGAAGGTCAGACTTGAAACACAGATTCTGACGGTTGCTGCTGACTTTGTCTGGAAGCTACGAAATCTGGAGCTGTCTGTGCCCAGCAATGGTTTCGGTACAATTGGGTTTTTGGGGGTTTAGGGGTTTGGTTTTTTTTTTGTCTGGTTGATATTCCTGCAAACCGTCTCGGTGTTCGATGCTTTCACGCAGCCTTTCAGTTCCTAAAAGTTCTGGGGCCTGGCTGGCTTCAGGACAGGGCTGTTGGAGCCGTGGAATTCCTGCTTCGAGGTCTAATCTTGACCCAGTGCAGCAAATACCTGCCGCTCTCCTGTCCGGAACGAGCCGGGGAGGGGCGGAGGTGCCTCCATCCACATCCAGCAGGCTCTAATTGGCACCTCTGGTGGGAGCCTCAGCCGAGCCAAGGACTTTCCCTTTCAATTATAAATGCCCTGCTTCTTTTATGTTGCTTTCTTGGGCCGTCGGAGCGATTGGGTTTTGAGGACAAATGTTTGTGGGAGATAAATTTCCAAGTCAATGCGGGAGCGGTCCCGGAAAACATGAAACACTTCATTGTCGATTTGGACGGGCAGCGGGGCAGGGAGGGCGTCCTTCCAGCCAGGAGACAAACAGGACAGGGGTGGAATCACCATTCCTGGAGGGATTTCAAAGCTGTGTGGAGGTGGCACTTGGGGACACAGGTCAGTGGTGGCCTTGGCAGCGCTGGGGGGGTGCTTGGACTCCATGGTCTTCAAGGTTCCTCCAACCCAAAGTGTTCCGTGGTTCCCTGAGAAGGGGCAGCAGGGGATGGTGATACTCAAAAGCTCATTTTTCATGTCCCCGAGGTCCATGTGGGCAGGGAAAGGCACTGCAGAAGAGCTGGGAATGCTGCAGGGAATGGCTGAAGGGCCGTTCCAAACGGAGGCACTGAGGAGAAACGCCAGCCTTGCCAGGCAGCACTCACCAGGAGCGGGGCAGGACAGTGATATCCTGGGTTTTTCCTGCTGGGAGGTTGGTGGGGAATGTTCTCTTCCTGCACAGAATATTTCCAGAGAACAGAGGCTTGGCTCACTTAAAACCAGACCCAAGACTTCCAGTCCCCACCTGAAACAGGAGCTGTGTCCAAAACTGAGACCTGCACATTTTATTACCTGAGAATCCCAGACTGGGTTGGGTCGGAAGGGTCCTTAAAGACCCCCTGGTTCCAATCCCCTGCCGTGGACAGGGACACCACTGTCCCCATCACGGTCAGGTGGCTTCGGCAGCCAGCTGGGATCTGCAGCTCCAGCCTGCTGGGTGCCAGCAGCCACCTAATCCAGGCGGGTATTCCAGCGGCAGGTGCTGTTCAGGAGGCTCCATAGCCCAGCTGGCACTCCCCAAATAACCTTTCTTCACTCCAGCCCAGGGGAAAATGCATCTGTCAGGTGAAGAACAGCAAGATAGGAGGAAATTCTTGGCTGTGAGGGTGGGGAGGCCCTGGCACAGGGTGCCCAGAGCAGCTGTGGCTGCCCCTGGATCCCTGGCAGTGCCCAAGGCCAGGCTGGACATTGGGGCTTGGAGCAGCCTGGGACAGTGGAAGGTGTCCCTGCCATGGCAGGGGTGGCACTGGATCAGCTTTAAGGTCCCTTCCGACCCAAACCACTCCATCATTCCATGATTCTCTTCCAGTTGCCTTGCAGGCAGTGTCCTTTTCCCACCAGGATCTGGAAGGACCCAGGGAAAGGCTGCAGTCTCCTGACTCACATCCATCCCTCAGCTCTCCCTAAAAGCCAAACGGGGCAGCAGATCCGGGCGTGGATCCGCCGGTGCTCAGTGGTTACGGCAGCCCTGGCAATGGCTGGGGGGGCTCAGGAATGACTCCATGGCCAAGGAATCGAACTCTTCCTCCCAGACTTCCAAACATGGAGCATTTCCTCCCCTGTGCCTGCAGCTGCAGGTGGTGTGGCAGAGGTGTCAGGCTGAGCACGAGGACAGGATGCACAAATCTGGTCATTTCCAGGAGCAATAGGAAAAAAGTCACGTTGTGAAGGGAATCCCCAAGACCAGCAGCTCCTGGTGCTCCGGCATCTCTGGATTAGGGGATCCCAGCAGCGTGTATGGGTTGAAATCGGCCTGGTGGGGTTTATGGGGCCTTGAGGGAGAACATTCCCAGGGAGGTTTGGAGTCCCCATCCCTGGAGGTGTCCAGGGAGGGCCTGGAGGTGGCACTCAGAGCTCTGGGCTCCTGACGAGGTGGGGATGGGGCACAGCTTGGACTCGATGGTCCTGGAGGGCTTTTCCAGCCTCAGAGATTCTGGGATTCTGTGATTGAGGAGCATCTCTGAAGTCCTTGAGGTGACATCTTTGTATCCATCCACAGGTTGGCCGAGCCTGGTCCCCAATCTGCTCTCCCCAGGATGTTAAACATCCAAAGGAAAGGAAGAAACGGCTTCCAGCAAATCCAGGGATTGTGACACTGCTGGTCGGAACTGGTTACGCTGACATCGTTAAACTCAGGGAGTTTCGAGGTAGGAGTGTGGGGTTCTTCATATTTATATAAATGTCTCCCTTCCAATCCTGCTGAATTCCCGGCCTCGGTGGCGGGCTGGCATGGGATAATTATCCATTTTCACAGTGCCTCTTTCCACCCGTGTTCAGCACGTTTGGGAATCCCTTTCCATTGTGATTCTCGGAGTGCTCTCCCTCTGACACCTGCAGCTCGGTGGCATCCCCCTGCTTGAACACTGAAATGCAAAAATTCCTGAATATCCTGCTGCTCCCCGCGAGGTGGGCGGGCCCTGCGAGTCCTTGGTGCTCTGGGAAGGGAACTTGGAATTTTTACCGAGGGGACTTTCCTCTGGGTTTGGGTGGCAGAGGCCCCATGTCCCATGAGTTCCCACCGCTCCTGGTCCCGACAGATCCCAGTGCTCCGTGCTCCTGCTGATGGGGGGCTGAAGCCACCCCGGCTTTCCAAGATCCCGTGCCTGCAATAATCCCTCCGAAGCCCGAGAGTTACTTTTGTTTTCTTCCACCAACTCTGTCCATTTCGCCTTTGGCAAACATCGATTTTCCGCAATTCCCCGCAGCCCTCATAAAGCAGCTGCCAAAACGGCTCCCTCGTGGGCCACTTCTTTTATTTGTCGAACAAAAGAATCATCAGCATTGTCTCCCGAGCGCTCCGGCGAGTGGAGCCCGGGATTAGGATGCCGAGCTCCCTCTCCTGGCTGCCGGATCAAAAGGAATCGCTGAAAAGTCCGGCGCGCCTGAAAATCGGGATCGCCGGGCTCCGGCTGGAGGAGGAAGAGTCCTTCCAGCTGTTTTGCAGGTTTTCAGATTCCATCGTTTTTCCTCTCCATGAAATATGCTGGGAAAAATGTCCAGGTGCAACAATTTTGGGAGAAAGATGAATTCGTCTGTGGGCTGAAATTGCTTTTGCCCCTCTCCCTTTATTCTCGTCTGTCACTGTCAGGGAACAGATCCCAGTGGGAAAATCACTCGGAGGGTCTCTGCAGGAAATCCACGGGTGTCTCCCACCAGTTATCCACGAAATCCCTCCACAGGGAGGGAGAGTGTGGAAAAGGACGTGCACAAGGAAGAGCAGCAGGGAACAGGTTCGGGATTGCTGGACCACGGGAAGTCGGATCAACAGGATCCTGATGGAGGCTGGAGGGCTGCTCTGGAGAGAGGTGTCAGCAGGGGCAGCAGGATCTGCTGGGAGGCAACGAGCAGCTCTCAGGGCTCACAGCAGGAAAACCGGGAGCTCAGACCTTCCAAATCTTCACCTCAGCGTCCCAGCGTGGGTGGCAAACACGGCTTAATTCCAAAAAAACCATCAAATCTCTCCAAGTGACCTTCTCCATTTTCAGATCAAGGCTCCCTTCCCCTCTCCTTTGCACGATGTGCTGGCCCAGCACCTGCTGCAGGCTGGGAGTTCTGGTTGTGGTGTCCAGCTGGGATCCTGCAGGACTTTGGATTGAAAAGCTCAGAGCTCTGTACAGGGAGGGTGGAAGCAGCGATGGATTCTGAAATGGAATCACGGGTTGTGTGTGTGTCCTGTTGCTCACTTTGGGAGCAAATGGGTGCCACAAATCCAATTTGGAGGAGTCAAGAAGCCCTGGAAAACTTTCAGTCTCCCCACAATGCAATTACGCGCCTCTCTGAGCTGCTCCAGGTCGAGGGAGAGGAACGGTGCTGGCTGTCCTTAGGAATTATGGAATCAATGAATCACGAAATGCTGTGGGTTGGGAGGAACCCTAAGGATCGTCTCATTCCACCCCCTGCCATGGGCAGGGACACCTTCCACTGTCCCAGGTATCTCCCAGTCCCATCCAAGCCTCGGACACGTTCAGGGATGGGCCATCAACTCCCCGGACACCGCATGGGTTTGGCCAACCCTCCTCATCCCAGCATTCCCCAGGGATTACATTCCAGCCGCCTCTCCTGCCCATCCTCCAGGCCCAGGCAAAATCAAGGAGCAAGGAAGTTTTCCCCACGCTCCAAGAATGAGTCCCGTTATCCTGGGAGCTGTTTGGAAAAGGTTGGGCCAGGACACTGCTGGGAATGTCCATCCATCCATCCATCCATCCGGACCACTGGTCATCACTGACCACGAGACAGCAATCTGGGCATGGCCAGAGGCTGGCCAGTGCTCTGCTGGTGTCTTCATGTGCACCCAAGTCCACGTGAGCAGAGAAGACTGAAAGTCTGAAGCTCAGACCTGTGAGCATCAGCCCAAACCTTTTATTTCCTTGAAGCCACTTCACTCTTGAGCCCTGTTCCCAAGCGGGTCCTGGCAGGATGAGGAGAGGAGCAGGCAGGGGACAGAGGTGGCTGGAGGTGCACAAGGGTCTCTTGCCCAGAGCAGTTCAGGTGCCATCCTTTTTCCGTCAGTTTTGGTAACTCTGGGGAATTTTCCGGCCACAAATCCTCCCACTTCTCCTCTGCAGCTGCCCAAACTCCGCACCTCTCTCCCTGTCCCTGCCCCCTGCAGCAGCTCACCTGTACCCACCTGCTTTACCCCCTGGAACCCACCTGGAACCCACCTGGAACCCACCTGGAACCCACCTGGAACCCACCTGAGGGGCTTTCGGGGCAGAAAGGACCCAGCGAGGAGGTGTGAGCTGGAGGGGGGTTTGGGAGGGGATTTGTGCTGGTCCTGGAGCGGGGTCAGGCCTGGCAGACCACGGCTCCCTTCCTCCGCCTCCAGGACAGATCCAGGCCCGGTGGCGGGTGCTGATCCCATGGAAACACAGAATATCCCGAGCCGGGAGGAACCAGGGATTGTGGAGTCCAATCCCTGGCCCGGCAGAGCCCCACCCCAAAGAAAGGAGCTCCCAGAGCCTCTCCCAGGTGCCTTTCATGGCTGAGTCCTGCCTGAATGAGCCTCGTTCCGACAAGATGGAAAAGGAGCTTCAGAGCGCGGCTCCGGCGGCTCAAAGGAGGGAGAAGCTTCCGCGTGAAAGGGAAACGAAGGCTCGGCAACAAGGTCACCTCCACTGCCTCAGGCGATCCGAGGGATGACAAAAGTTTCCGTGTAGCACGGCAGCAGAAGACAAAAGCCATCCCTGGAGGGAAGGAAGAGAGAAGGAGCGCAGAGCAGACAAGAAATTTAATGTAGGGAAAGCCACAAGGTTTGCTGGCAAGGACGCGCTCCTGGGCGGATCAGAGGATCGTGGAATAGCTGGGGTTGGATGGGACCTTCAGAGGCCGTCGAGTCCATCCCCAAGGTGCAGGATAAAGTGGATAATGGTTCCCGGGAGCCTTGAGCAGGATTCCTCAGAGCCATCGGTGCTCCAGACCCGGCTCTGAGGCTCCCGAGTGCTGCTGGTGGGCAGGGGGCCAAGGGGCGCCCGGGAACACCGATCATTGCAGGAATTTGGATCTGGGCTTCAGGTCTACAGCTCCTTCCCACTCTGCCCACACCATCCGAGTCCATTAGGGAGGGCTGGGAATTGGTGCTGAACCAAGACGCCAGGCCCAGTGAGCCCTTCCCAGCATCTGAGCTGCACCAGCAACCCCGCAGGGAAAGGGCTTGGCTTTGCCTGGGAATTCTTCCTCTTTGCCGAGGACTTGTGCTTGTCCCTTTTCACGGACCCAGCAGTTCCTAAGACCAGCAGGGTCAGGACAACTGCTGGTTTGTGGTTCCTGGGAGAAGTGCAAATGGCTTTAAAGCCAGCAGGCGGGATGCAGATGGCCCTAATGCGGGAGAACAGCTGGGATGTGCACAGGTTTTCCAGAGGCACGAGGGGAAGCAGAATGGAAGGTGCCTGGATCCCTGCTGCAAGCTCAGCAGAGCAGAAAATCGGACATTCCTCCATGCAAAGCGCCTGGCACAGGCAGAGGAACCGGGAATATCTTTGGGGCAGCGCCGCAGAGCGCCCAGGGTGGCTCAGCTGCAGTCGAGTCCTGGGCACGCAGGATCCAGCCCCATCCAGCCTCTGCTCCAGAAGGAGCCCTGGAGGTGCTGGCTCCGTGCTGCACAGCTGGGAGAGCTCTGAGGGCGGAGGGGGAGTGAGGAGAAGCCTGAATCCCACAGGATCCCAGTCCTCCGTCCCTCCGTGGGTGCTGGTGCCTCCTGCAGCCCCGGGGCTCAGCCGGCTCCGGGCCCTCTCCCAGCACCCAGGAGCCCTCCCTGGAGCCTGGGGCGGCTGCAGTGCCAGCACGTCTGTGTCTGCAGGGAACGGGAGCTCTGTGTTCCCCCTGGGAAACCCAGAACGGGGGAGTTCGCCTCCCACCCGCCCCAGGACAGCGGGAAGGGCAGGATTTGCCCGGGGGAGCTGGATCCTGAATGCTGAATCCGCTCAGGCACCTGGATGTCTAAGGAGCGCTGAAACCTCCCCATCTTCTCTTATCCCCCACGCTCTTCTGAAATCCCTCTCCTGGGTGCCTGATTCTCCCGGGATCCCTGAGGATCCCAGCGCGGAAGGAAAGTGTCTCTCGGCTCCCGGGCAGAGTTAAAGTGATGTGTGGGCAGGCTGGGAGCTGGAGCCACTGCAATCCTTTCAGCCAGGCAGCTGCACTTCCCCTTTCTATCACACGCATTTAAAAGCTTTTAAGGGAACGATCCATCCCCTCTGCTGGCAAAAGCCAGAGCTGGGCTGGTCCTTGGGATCTTAAATCATTTTAAAATACGGAGCAATATCGGTTTAAAAGCCTTTGCTGCAGGAAACCTCAGCAGAGCTCGACACCAGCTCGGGGCTTCCTGGGGATCCATCACTCGCCAGGAAAGGGCCGGGCACTGCCTGACAGGGACAACGCTCTGGGACAAACCAGGAGCTTCTCCCTACGTCATTCCCGGACACTCCCAGGGCTGCACATGAGCCCAGGGAATTTTCTGTCATTTAATATCTCAGATCTCCGTGGTCGTGTTCGTGTTTGCTAAGCTGCTTAAGGATAAGGATGGATGGCTCAGCTGGAAAATCCACCTCAGGGAGGGAATGTGCCCAAATTCCTGCTTTCCAGGCAGGGCTTGGGCTGCAGTGTCCCTCATCCACACCCAGGCTTCGGTTTGGAGCCCCGGCGTTCCGATTCTCCCCTTTGCCGTGTGCCCTCGGAGAGAGGAGCAGGGGCGGTGAACTGGGAATGCTGGCAAGACCCAAGGGCAGTTCCCTCTGTCCAGGGACAGGAGTGTGTCCTCTGTGTCCCCTTCCCTTCGCCAACATCTGAAACTCCTGGCTGTTGGCAGAGAGAGCTGGGAATGCCCAGGCTGGAGGAGAGAAGATTCCAGCGAGAGCTAAAAGGGCTCCAGGAGAGCTGGAGAGGGACTGGGAACAAGGGGTGGAGGGACGGGACACAGGGAATGGCTTCCCAGTGCCAGAGGGCAGGGCTGGGTGGGATGTGGGGAAGGAATTGTTCCCTGGGAGGGGGGGGAGGGGCTGGGATGGAATTCCCAGAGCAGCTGTGGCTGCCCCTGGATCCCTGGCAGTGCCCAAGGCCAGGCTGGACATTGGGGCTGGGAGCAGCCTGGGACAGTGGGAGGTGTCCCTGCCCGTGGGAGGTGGAATGGGATGAGCTTTAAGGTCCCTTCCAACCCAACCCATTCTGGGATTTTATGATCTCTTTTACTTGTTTTATTGCTTTGCTCTGTTCCTGCTGGGTTTATATTCTGATTTCCTGGGACAAACCTGCCTGGCTGCTGCTTCCCGAGGAGTCAGGACGAGTCAGTGCAACGAGTGACCCTGGGAGCGGGGCTGGGGCACTGGCTCTGCCCTGCTTTCCCTCAGGATTCAGGGAGTTACGGAGATTCCACTCCCCTGCGAGGCTGGGGAGGCAGAGAATCCCTTTTCCACTTCATTTCCCACAGTGCAGCTCCCTTGGCTCACAGAGGGGAGCGTGGCACGAAACCCACCACGGAACCAGCCCAGCTGGGGCTGGAGAGGAGGATCCCCGGAGTTTGGGGAGGGAGACGAGGACGAGGACATTTATTCCCCTCTCACAGACCCTGCAGAGGGTCTCTCCTGCTCAGCCCCGAGTTTCCCACCCATCTGTTTGCTGGAGGAATCAGGGGATCCCTTCCTTCCTGCCCCACTCCAAAGGGCTCTGAGATGCTCCATCTCATCCCGAGCCCATTCCGGAGCTGCTGAACTTTCCCTGAGCTGCTGCCAGGGATCCTCCCTCTCATTTATCTGCAGGATCAGTTGTAGCTGTATTGATTTTCCCTCCCTGCCTCTCCTCTCTGTGTTTGCTTTCTGAATTATGCAGCCGGGCAGTTTTTCCTCCTTGCGAGGAGCGGGAGAGTTGCGGAGGATCAATTGAGCCCTGCCATAGTTTAATCAGGAATCCCCAGTAGGAACCAGGAGAGAAAAAGGAGAAGGGAAGACAATGAAGACAGGGTCGATCAATCCAGTCCTGGTGCAAAGGAAAGAAAGGGAAGGAAGAGAGGAAGGGGTGGAATAATCAGTCAGTTTTCCTCACGCAGCCCTCAGATCCCCCAGCCTCAATCAATAGCCGACTTTGACAGTCATTGCTTCAGAAAGAAACTTTCAAAATCCCCCCGAACTCAAAGAATGTTGGTGCTTTATAGCATGAAAGTGGCCAGCAAAGCCCTGCTAAAGACGTGGAGAGGGGTAGGGCTCCTTCCCCTTCTTCCTCTTCCCTTCAAAATCCACATTAGGAAGGCTGAGCCGAGATGAAAGCGGAGCAAACGAGGCTTTTAGTCCTCGTTTTGTTGTTGTGATTACTTTGCCAATAGTAATGATCTCAGGACTGGATGGAGGATCCCTGATGCTGTGCTGGGGACGTGGAGGGGGGGACAGAGCTGCTGGGATTGCTCCAGCACCACAAATCCGGGAGATGGAACCCCACGGATAGAGCAGACATGGGTTTGGAGCATGGAAATAAAACCAAGCAGCGCCCATAGGGCACAGGGACCCCAGGGACCGCCTGGATGTTGGGACAGCACGTGACAAGAGAGATTTTTGTATCAAAAATAGCGTGGCCACAGGCCCAGGGCAGGGACTGCCCCCTGTGCTGGCACTGCTGGGACACCTCGAGTGCTGGGGGCACTCTGAGTTCCCGGGGCTTTGGAAATCAAACTTCCCCAGCGTCCTGCCAGGTGTCCCCCCACAGTCTCGGGGCTGCCTTATTTCCAGAAGGATGGGCTGGCTCTGGGTTTGAATTTCAAACAGCTCGGGTCAAGTTCAGTTCCTAAAGAAAACATTTAGATCTGGAAACTCCAGACCTGAAGGCACCAGATCATCATCTGTGGAAAACCTTGGAGGACCACCAGGACAGACACCTCTGCAGCTCCACTCCCGGGCTTCACTCCCAACGGGAGCAGCATTCCAGGCTGGATCCAGGCGTGCAGGACAGAGCAGCTGGCTGGAGCCCACAGTGGCATCAGAACTCAGGAAAGAACGGCAGGATGGGGAGTTTGGATTATCAACCAAGGATGGATCATGGCTGCATCAGAGGTTCATGGCAGAGGGCAGCTGAATTCCCTACACTGCAGTGCCTGAGTTCAGGACAAACCTTTCTTTCCCCAAATTCATTTTAGCCAAACAGTCTTTATTTTTGGGGACAGAAATGCCTGGGAGAAATCCTTGTGCAAATTTCAGAAGGATAATTGACAGAGGTGATTAATCCTTCCCTCATCATCCCTGGCAAGGACGAGCAGGAGCTGCATTGATCCCATTCCGCAGCTCCCACAAAACAGATGCTGATGCAGCCCCTCTCTTCTTCATTCATCTTTGTTCCCTAGGGACATTGTAATCCCTGAGGTTCCCCACCCAAGAGCCTGACTTCAGCCACCAGGTCCAGAAGTCACTGATGAGAAGGGCAGAGCCTGCCAGACACGAGGGCAAAAGTGACTGATGGGAGGCCAGGACTGGAAGGAGAGTGGAGCCAGCAGAAAAACAGCTCAAATTCAGTGTTTGCCCTGATTAGACTCAGTTTAGTCTAAAAAAAGTCAGTTTTGAGATCTGTGCTTCCACCAGCGTTTGTCCCATAATCTCATGGAGGGATCAGCACAGGGATCAGTCAGTTATAACAATTAACTTTGGTTAATGGGGTGGAGGTGGAGTTCCAGCTGGTAGGGATGGCAGTAAAGCCCAGCCTGGGAGGGGTGGAGGTAAAGCTCAGCCTGGAAGGGATGGAGGCACAGCCCAGCCTGGAAGGGATGGAAGAACAGATCAGTCAGGAATGGATGGAGACAAAGCTCAGCCTGGAAGGGATGGAAGAACAGATCAGTCAGGAATGGATGGAGACAAAGCTCAGCCTGGAAGGGATGGAGGCACGGCCCAGCCTGGAAGGGATGGAGGCACAGCCCAGCCTGGAAGGGATGGAAGAACAGATCAGTCAGGAAGGGATGGAGGTGCAGCTCACCCCTGACATTTCAGATGGTCCAGTCTTTGCTTCCATGGGATTTTCCAAGGTAGCCTTCCCTCCCAGCTCCTTGCCCAGCCCCTCCAGCAAGGGAAGGTCACCCCAAGCCATGCCAGGAGTGTTTCCAGCTGCCTGAGGAAGCAGGACCGGGCTGCTCCTCCAGCAACCTCACGGAAGGAGCTCCTCGCTCGCCTCCTCCCAGAATTTGTTCCACATTTTCTGCTAATAAGGGCACAGGGAGAGAGAGAGACAGAGAGAGAAGAGGAGAAAAACTGCTCTAAATTATTCATGGACAATATCATTATGTGTCATAACAGTGTGTCTGTGATGGGAAAGAGTGAGTGTGGCAGGGGCTGGGGTAGCACAGGCCGGGCTGCACAATAGCGAGAGCTGATTAATTATTGATGTGCACTAATTGGCTACAGGGTTTCAGGACAGCTTGGGCTTTGTTGGGATCATTTGTATTCTTGCTTTGGAAATGGACCCCCCCCACACACACAAACCCAACATTTTCGTGTGCAAGTCCTCTCCCTCCTCCTCCTCCTCCTCCTCCTCCTCTTTTCCTCCTCCCTCCCCTGCTTCCAGTGCCCCCGATCCCCCTGTGTGTGTACAAATTAACATGATCTTAACCTCTGCTGATTTTCTGCGGCGCTGACACGCTGCCAACGCCTCGGTGCAGTCGGGCTCTGCCCGCAGCGCTGCTTTTTGGTGCGGAAAACTGGCCCTGCCCTCGTGCACCGACCTCTCTCTGCATCCCGGGCCGGCCTCTTCTCTCAGCCCTTCCCTGCCTTTGCCCCCAGAGCAGCTGGAAAGTCCTTCCCAGGCATTTTTCCCTTCCGGAATGGTCCGGACCTTGCCTTTGAGACTGCTGTGGTTGCACCCAAGATGTGAGGGCCAGCCTGGGAGGTGCCAGCAAGGTGAGGGGAGAGCTTCAGAGCTCAGGGCACTTCGTGGTTGAACTCAAACATCACCAAAGTCCCAGTGCTGGGGCTGCTCCTCCCATGGCTCCGGCTGCTCCCAGTGTGTCCACGCAGGTGAGACCCCACCTGCAGAGCTGCCCCAGCCCTGGCACCCAGCACGGGAAGGACCTGGAGCTGCTGGAGACAGCCCAGAGTTGATCAGAGGGATGGAGCAGCTCTGCTGTGAGGAAAGGCTGGGAGAGCTGGGATTGTTCAGCCTGGTTCTGGAGAGAGCTCAGAGCCCCTTCCAGGGCCTAAAGGGGCTCCAGGAGAGCTGGAGAGGGACTGGGGACAGGGGATGGAAGGACAGGACACAGGGAATGGCTTCCCAGTGCCAGAGGGCAGGGCTGGATGGGATATTGGGAAGGAATTGTTCCCTGGGAGGGTGGGCAGGCCCTGGCACAGGGTGCCCAGAGCAGCTGTGGCTGCCCCTGGATCCCTGGCAGTGCCCAAGGCGAGGTTGGACACTGGGGCTTGGAGCAGCCTGGGACAGTGGAAGGTGTCCCTGCCCAGGGCAGGGGTAGATCAAGATGAGCTTCAAGGTCCTTTCCAACCCAAACCATTCCCTGATTCCATGACCAAGCACTGGCCCAACATCAGGATCCCTCTGCCCTTGCCCCCACGTGGAATCCGCAGGTTGCCACATCCTCGTTCCATGGGCTGTTCCAAGCCAAGACCAAACAAACCTTGGCTTTTCACCCTCTCAGGATGCCCCAATGAGTCTCAGGGTTGACCCGGGGTCCCTTCACCCCCTGACATCCCAACAAAAACCAGGCTGAGCTGCCTGGAGCCAGGAGCTGCTCCCAGCGGAGCAGCCTCAGAGCAAGGGACACTTCCCGAAGTGCTTCGGTGCTCTGCTAAATCCCTCCATCCCGCCCTCCGGCGTTTTGAGGATGCTGTTGGCAGAGAAGAACATCCAAGTGAACATCCCAAGGATGGCTCCAGGACCTCGCTCAAGGATTAACTGGGGCTGGTGACATTTTTTTTTCGGTTCTCCCGGCTCCCGTTTCCTGATAACCGCGATTGAAGTTTGAAGGGCAGGATGACGCACGTGGGCTGCGGCGCCTTTCGGCAACGCCTGGGAGGTGCAGTGTGGGGACAGGGGCTCGCCAGAGGTATTTTCCCAGCTGCCTCTAAATAAATCACAGGGCCTGGAGCGAGGTGAGGCCTGGCTGAAGCACCTTTGGGGCTGTGCTTTGTCTCCGCTCCCACCCTGTGGGGTTCTCATCCAGTGAAAGCAGCCGGGATTCCCGAGGGATTGGTTGATCCAGCGGGGCAAGGACAGGACAGACGTTGACAAGAGGGTGGCACAGCTGCAGAAATCCATTTGTAGGGTCAGATCTCGGAGTTCCACAAGGGGTTTCTCTGATGCCCATGAATGAGCTGGCTCACTTGGACAAAGCACACTGGAATGGGGCTGGGGGGATGTGGGCTCAGGGCTTCCCTGTGTCACGGACTTGCTGGGTCACCTGGACACGCATCTGAATTCCTCACTTTCCCTAGGATTTATCTTCCTCCAGAACCTGGGGTATCTGGGGGCCAAAGCGAACCTGCATCTGCTGGGCTGAGCAGTGAGAGTTGGAACCACTCAGACAGATGGGGAACATGGCCTTAAGCTGGAGAAGAAATTCCTCCCTGCGAGGGTGGTGAGGCCCTGGAATGGATTTCCCATCCCTGGAAGTGTCCCAGGCCAGGCTGGAAGGGGCTTGGAGCAGCCTGGGATAGTGGAAGGTGTCCCTGCCCATGGCAGGGAGTGGAGCTGGATGAGCTTTAAGGTCCCTTCCTACCCAAACCATTCCATGATTCTGTGATGCCCTGTGTTTTACTTTGGTACTCATTCCTCATGATTCCTAAGGGATTTATTGGAATCTCTCTCTATTCCATAGAAACCACACAAAAATCTTATTAATACCCGTCCCACTTCCCCCTGGAACCTGCACAACAATCCATGCACGAGATGCACCAAAATCTGGGGGATTTCTGTATCTGTGCTCTTGGGATGGAGCTGGGACTCTTTGCTCCCTTTGCTCCTTCTCACTCGTCTTTGAAACCCTTTGCATTATTCCTTGTAGGAATAAAACAAAGAGAGAATTGAGTTTATTTGTCTACTTATTTAGGACAAACCCTTCCCTTCCCTCCCACTTCAAAAGGGGCCACGTGCAGGAGCCTCTGGTGGATCCCAGGGAACCCTTGATTGATTATCCAGAAGGAGCCAAGTGAGATGAAAAACAGAGGGATGAGAATCATTTTAAGGGGAACAGCCACTAAAATATCATCAATTTTTTATTAAACAGCATCTTTTCGATGGGCAAAATGAGCTTTCCTCTCCTCACTTGTGTTTTCTCTTTCTTTCCTCCATTTTCCTTCTCCTTAGATGTGGGGAGATTCTCTTTTACCTCTTTTCCATCTTTTCTTGTGTTCCTGGGCCTGGTAAGAGGCGTGGGGTTAAATGGTGACCTGGGCCACCAAGCAGGACGTTGTGCCCAAAGCCTCCCATCGAAAGTCCTCTGCTTTTTTCCACTGGCAAAGGACGAGGGACAGAGGGAATAAGATGAAACAAGAGAAGTTCAGGCTGGGCCTAAGGCTTAGATTGGATATTAACAACAAATTCTTCACCAAAAAGGTTTTCCAGCCCTGGCACAGGCTGCCCGGGGCAGTGGTGGAGTCGCTGTCACTGGAAGCGTGCGAAAGCCGCGTGGATGTGGCACCTGGGGGCACGGGGCAGTGGTGGGGCTGGCAGCGCTGGGCATGGCTGGACTCGGGGATCTCAGAGGGCTTTTCCAACCTCAGCGATTCCACGATTCCGTAAAAATCACCTTAAGGCTCCCCAGAAAAGCTGAGCTCAACACTGCCTGCATGAAGCCCTGGGGGTCTTTGCTGGCAACTTTCGAGCCAGAGCCTGGACTGGAGACCTCCGGAGGTTCCTTCCAGCCTGAACTGTTCCCTGATCCTGGGAAGCAAAGGCTGGGAGCCCCTGGGAAGGCAGTGGCAGTGAGGTGGGGGCATGGCTGAGCTCGGGCTGTGCATGGAGAGCTGTTGGGCACATCCTTGGCGTGCTCAGCTCACTGCTGAGCGCTGCTCAGCGAGCGTTTAATGAGAGAGCATCATCAGCTCCTGTTAAAATCACCAAAGAGTGAGGAGAGCCGTGTGGTGGCAGGCACACGGCTTCACACTGACAGGGAACAGCTTTAGGTTGGGTATCCGGGAGAAATTGGCCCGTGTGAGGGTGGGGAAGCCCCGAGGTTGAGAGAAGCTGTGGCTGCCCCGTCCCTGGAGTGTCCAAGGCCAGGCTGGAGCAGTGTGGGATAGTGGCAGGTGGCCCTGCCCACGGCAGGGCTGGAACTGGGTGATCTCTAAGGTCCATTCCAGCCCAGGGCAGTGCCTGACTCTGTGACAGGACGTGTGGGGCTGAGCTGCAGTTTCTGCTGGGAGAGGTTCTGGGCCCAGGGTTTGGGATCCTTTATCCGTGAGGGGCGTGTGAGTGTGTGTGTGTGTGCAGGTGGCTCTGTGTGGGTGTGTTTGTGCCTTCCCGAGCCACAGGGACGCAGGGACACGGCCGATTTTAGCTGTGTGGGTGTTTTTGGGTGTGAGGCAGTGCTGGGTGCCTGTAGCAGTGGCTGTGTGGGTGTTTTTGGGTGTGAGGCAGTGCTGGGTGCCTGTACCAGTGGCTGGGTGTGCGCTCTGGGTGTTTTTGGGTGTGCAAGAGCTGTGATGTACAAGGACCCCGCTGCTTATCGCAGGGGTTGCCTCGTTTCCTTCCTTACAGCTTTATCCAGGAGCTCCCGGCGTGGAAACCTCGCTCTGACTCCAGAATGCACCACAGAAAAAAAACCCCAAAACCCCACCGACAACAATGCGTGTTTAGGATCCATTTACCAGGGGGATTTTTTCCCCCCTTCCCCTAATCCCCTCCGGAGCCGAGCGAACGCGAGCACCAGAATAAAAACCACACACAAAAAAGAAAGGGCGAGAGCGAGGGAGAAAGAGGATTTCCCTCAAATCTGCTCTGTCTGCCCGTGATGGAGACTCATTCCCATAATCATTTTGACAGGTGTGCGATGGCTGAAAAGTTGGGGGGTACCGGGGGCGAGGCGGGGAGGGGGAGCGGCAGCATCGCCCTTTGGCGGCGCGGGCGCGCCGTGCGCCGGGCGCGCTGATTAGACATGACAAGCACACCTGCCAGCGCCGCAGCCCGGCAATTAAAGCCTCTTTGAGGTCCCAGGAAGTGACCGCATTAGAAAAGCCCCTCGCAGGCAGCTCCTTAGCATATTCCCAGTGTCATTAGCGCGGCGGCAAAGGCGAGGCACAGCGGCGGAGGGCTCTGACATGACCCGTGCTCCCTTTCCCGCTCGGGGAGGGGATGCAAAGTGACTTTTAAAGAGGAGTCTTTTTTTTTTTCTTTTTTTTCCCCTTTAAATTTGATTTCCAAGCCCCTCTCGCCGCTGCCTCCCTCCTGCTCTTGGAAATGTTCCATCTTCGCCGGGGTCGCCAGGGGGAAGGGAGCCAGAATTCATTAAAGGCAGAAAAGGACTTTGCTAAAATCTGGGCGGCTTCTGGGACAAAAAACAAAAAATCAGTTCTGGATTCCAGTGTGGATTCTCGCTCTGCTCCCTGCTTTCCCTTCTTCCTCCTCTTTTCTGCATCCTCTTCCTCTCCTCCATCACCTCCCTGTCCCTCTTTCCTCTCCCACATCCTGCTCTTGATATCCCCCCTCCCCTTGTCCCTGGAGGCTGCCTGGTGCACAGTGGGAGACCCTGGTGGGGTCACTGACCTTGGCAGCACCATGTGAGCTTGGTGCCATGGGCATCGTCCGTCCGTCCATCCATCCCTCCATCCATCCCTCCATCCATCCCTCCACCCATCCCTCCATCATCCATCCATCCATTGTCCATCCATCCATTGTCCATCCATCCATCCATCCATTGTCCATCCATCCATTGTCCATCCATCCACTGTCCATACCTCCATCCATCCATCCACTGTCCATACCTCCATCCATCCATCCCTCCCTCCATCCCTCCCTCCATCCATTGTCCATCCATCCACTGTCCATGCCTCCATCCATCCATCCCCCCCTCCATCCATCCATCCATCCATCCATTGTCCATCCATCCATCCATCCCTCCATCATCCAACCATCCATCCATCCATCCATCCATCCATCCATCCATCCATCCATCCATCCATCCACTGTTCTCCAAGAGCAGCTCAGCCTTGCAGCTTCTCTCCATGAATGAAGTCCCCAGGGCCAGACCCCTTCCCTCCACCCAGGGAGACAGGCAGGGCTTTTCCTGGGCATTCCATGGCTCTTCAGGAGCCCTGGGAGCTCGTTGTGTCCCTCAGCCCTGCTTCCACACGAGCTGGGAGGTCCCAGAAGGATCCTGCCCCTGCTCCTCAACATTCATAATGCTCCTGGGGACAGAGGCTGCGTCCCTTGGAATTCCTCTGCCTTCATCCCAAGTGAAGCCCTGAATCCACCTCCATTCTTATTCCCTCCATCCTTGCACCTTCCAAGGTTATATCACAGAATCCCAAAATGGAAGGTCCCTTCAGAGCAGGTGAGCTCTGCCAGCACCTGTGAGATCACACTCAGTTCCTCAGAGCTTCCCCCAACCCACAAATCCGTGGATTTCAGACTTCCAGAGGTACCTGATTCCCATTCCAGGCTCCCCCTGGAGCAGGGCAGTGCCCAGGTGCTCCAGACCCTGCTGGGTGAGGGGAAGCCACCCCAGCAGGTCCCCAGGGTGAATGATCTCTGTCCTGTGGTTAATGGTGAGGGCTCTGGGGTGGCTGCTTCCCTTCTCATCCAGGGAGAAACAGCTCCAGAGAGCTCCCCGGGGAGCCCCCTCGGGATGTCCTGCAGTGACTGCTGTCTCAGATGATGCTGAAAAAAGCAGGTTTTATTTCCTACACACCTCTGGAAGAGATGAGGCAAATCCCACCCTGCAGCTCCACACCCCCAGGGTACGGCCACCTCTTGTCACTGCCCTGGGCTGGGAGCTTCTGCAGGAGAGCTCCCTGAGGAGCATCCCTGTGCCTGTGAGGATCAGGATGTGACCCTCATGGGGCAGGATGGGTCTGATGGAGTGTGGCTGTGAGGGATGCAGGGATGCTCCCTCATGGGGCAGGATGGGTCTGATGGAGTGTGGCTGTGAGGGATGCAGGGATGCTCCTGGGGCAGGATGGGTCTGATGGAGTGTGGCTGTGAGGGGCACAGGGATGCTCCTGGGGCAGGATGGGTCTGATGGAGTGGCTGTGAGGGATGCAGGGATGCTCCTGGGGCAGGATGGGTCTGACGGAGTGTGGCTGTACGTTAGGGGATGTTTGGGGCTGGGACAGCTGTGACATTCCTCACCTGCTCCTGAGGGCAGGAGACAGAAAACTCCGCGGGAGGGGAAGGTGGGGCGTGGGATGAGCAAGGGATGAGGAAAGGAAAAAGAGGGGGTAGAGGAGGGGCGGATCCTGCAGGAGGAGAGAAGCAGAGCCCGGGATGAGCTCCGAGCCCGGCCTGTCGCTCCAGGCCCCCGGGTCTGGGATCCAGCGAGGAGCAGGAGTTCCCGGGAATGGTGAAATCCATGTGTTTACGGATGGTGACACGAGAGTGACACACAGTGGAGGAGCCTCATGAAAAAATAAACAGGCAATAATCGCACTGCCGTGTGCACACTCCACTCCTCGTTATTCCAGGGGAAAAGCCCACCGGGGTTGAAGGCTTCCCGGGATTAACCATCGCCTCCCTGGACAGCACCTGCCCGGGGGTGCTGCTGCTCAGGGGGTCCCCAACTCCTGTCCCCCCGGTCACAGAGGGGGTGCAGCAGTGCCTGGGGGTGCTGAGACATCGCTGAGTACAAGCTGAGGGTGGGGAGGGCGTCAGGGAGAGGCTCCAGCTCCTTCCAGCGCCAGGAACAGCTTGTTGGTGTCTCACAAGAGCAGCTTCCAGGGCTGTTTCGGCACAACCCAGCTGCTGCCGTGGGCACTGCTGACCCCCACATGTCCCCAAAGCCCATTTTGGTGGCCACAGCTTCCCACGCACGCAGCCGAGCCCCAGGGACCTGCTCTCACACGGCTCAGCCCCAGCATGGAGCTCTGAGGTGACTTCTCAGACCCCGCTCTGCCTCCCTGCCCCAGCTCCTCCAAAGGCACAGAGCGCCCCTGGCCAAGGAAAACGTGTAAAAATCAAGCAAATGAGTAAAAAACCCAGTAAAAATCAACTTTTGTAGATGTGTTATTTCGTTTGCAGATGACTCAAGGAGAAACATTTGAGGAGGAAATGAATACCAGCACCTGGCTGAGTCTGTGTGAGCAGCGACTCTCCTGAGGGGTCCTGGAGGCAGCTGGGGGGTCCTGCAGGGCTCTGGGAGACCTCCACCACCCTGACAGGACCTTTCAATCAAGAGCAGTCAGTCCAGACCATCCTCACCCAGCCCTGCCCCTGTGGCCAGGGACAGGAGCAGGAGGGTTGAATCGGGGTTGTGAAACGATCCCACAGAAATGGAGAGGGAAGAGCCCCTTCAGACAGCGAGTGAGTGTTCGGCAAGTTCTGGGGAAGGCCCCACCTCTCCCAGAGCTGCTGTGAGGGGGCCAAACTCTTCTTTGCCGTGAATTTTCACTTCCTGACACGCTGCATCCCCTATCCCACTGCAGCATCTCCCTTCAGCGCCAGCAGGAGATGGGTGAAGTTGATCCAAGACTAAAAAGAGCCCTATAAGGATGTGGGAAATGAACTTGATGCTGGGAAAATATCCCTGTGCGGGCTGAAGGATTCTCTTCCCTCCCTTGCACCAGGAACGTTTGGAAGGATGGATGGAGGGATGGATGGATGGATGGGTGATGGATGGATGGATGGATGGATGGATGGATGGAGGGATGGATGGATGGGTGATGGATGGATGGATGGATGGATGGGTGATGGATGGATGGATGATGGATGGATGGATGGATGGATGGATGGATGGATGGAGGGATGGATGGATGGATGGATGGACACAGGGATGGATGGATGGATGGATGGACACAGGGATGGATGGATGGATGGATGGATGGATGGATGGATGGATGGATGGACACAGGGATGGATGGGTGGATGGATGGATGGATGGATGGATGGATGGATGGATGGATGGAGGGATGGATGGAGAAAGAGCTGAGCTGTGTCTCCACCCATCAGTGTGTGGGCAGTGAGGAGAAGGAGGATGAACTACAGCTCCTCGGTGGTTCATCCAAGAAGACCAGTATCTGTTTGCTGGGCAAACTGGGGTCTAAGAAGAAGTCCAACGGCCATCGTGGTGTGGGAGGGCTTGGCATCCACCCAAGGGTCCATGCTCAAGCCAACTGGAACTTCCTCCTGCCAGGAAAAAACGCAGCTGTGTGTCCTCAGCTTGCTTGGCCCCGGGCTCTGTCACCTCCCCCACGTGTCGGCCTTGTCCAAATTCTCAAGTCAGGCAAGTTTTACCCCAGATCATGGATTTTCTTCCACTGCCAGTAAGCAGAGCTGGTTCTGGATGGCAGCAGGAAAGCATTTTGTGTGGGGAATTTGGATCTTGCCCTAAACTTGCTCTGAAGGCCGCATGAGGACACCAAGTGTTGCCCAGCTCCGATCTCACCGAAGGTTGATCCCATTGCCCGCTGTCCCACACTTGGACACGGTGTGGAAGCCCCGAAGCCAATGGAGGGGCTGATGAGCCGCTGGAAAACCACTGAAATCCAGGCACATCCTGCCCTGGAGCAGCTGTGTAAGCTCCTTTTGGGAAGGATTTTCCTAAAGCAGGGGGATTATGCCAGGAGATCTCCTCCGCGGCGCTGCTTCGCTCGGGATGTTGGACAAGCAAATCAATCAGCCTCAATCCAGCCCCGAGGAGGGGATAAATGTTCCTTGCCTTTATCATGGAGGCTGGGAAACTGAGGCACGGAGGGATTTAAGTGGTTTTAAAAGGAAAAAAAAGGGGAAATCAAGAAGATAATCCCAGAGCAAGGCAGGCACGGGGAGAGGGAGGGAACGCGGAGCTCCCGGTTCTCAGCCATCGGCTCCCGCGATGTTCCTGAGGTGGAGGAGCTCCCTGGCTCTGTCACTGCTGCACAGCTCGGCTCAACCGGGGCATGAGAGCAGGGCCCAGCCTCTGCATCCCCTCGGGAACCGGCCGAGTCAGACGGCTCCTGGACAAGGACACACGGACGGGAATGACAGACACAGATGGACAGAGCTGAACTCCAGGCAGGGATGGGAAAAGTGGGGGGGGGAGAAGACAAGGTTTTGTTCAGACAGTGGCTGCACCCTCAGGACTGAGAGCTCATCCATATTTCAAACACCAGTTAGACAAACAAAACAAGAACCAGAGAGCCAAGCAAGGAGCCCGTTTGTCATATCAAAAGGGGTTTCGGTGGTACCTTCCTTGCCCTCCTGTCCCCTTGAAGTTTGTAGCTGGGGGGGGGAGAAGGGACAGCTCCCTCTCCAGCCGAACGGCTCCGTGCCACAGCCGGAGCCGGGCTGTGTGTAATTAACCCCGGAGCCAATCCCCCAGTGGGGGCTGCCAGGCAGATCAAAGAACTCACACATCTTTGTCTGTGAGCGGCAGCCGAGGGGAGCTGGGAGGAAAGCAGAGCAGGGGTGGGAGAGAGCCAGGGAGCCGCGTGTGTGCTCCTAATTGATAAAAAGGGAAGAGCCTCTTCCTCCGAGAGATCTCCAGCCCCATCAAAATGCAGCAGGAGAAGAAGAAGGGGAAAGAAAAAAGCTTTGCTTTCCCTTGCAGGAGCCGGCCAAAATCCAGCTGCTTCCAGCAGGAGAGGTGCTCGGTGCCCCCGGGCAGGGCTGGGGGGACAGGACCCCTCCGGGGTGGGGGGCACATGCCCAGGGCCAGGGGCTCTTCCAGGGTATGCCACAGGAGCCCTTGGCAAGGTGAGGGATTCCAGGAGCACCCAGAGAGGTGAGGTGAAGCCTCTGCCTCACCTTCTCCTGCAGCACCAGGAGAAAGAAGGGTGAAACCTGCACATCCCACACCTGACCCAGCACATCCCACACCTGACCCAGCACATCCCACACCTGACCTCCACCATGGGCCCTGGTGCATCCGTTTGCCACCAGCCTGTGCTTTTTGGAGAGTGGCCCAGGCAGGTGACCAGACCATGGATGAGCTCCTGGCTGGAGCTCAAACTGCTGGTCTGGAAGGAAGGAGTCACCAGATGTGGCAGATGCACCTGGAGACGATGGAAGGAAAGCACCGTGAGGGGTGGGGGGGGTTTCACGAGTGGTTAAAGGGGGTTAATGTGAGAAATGGCCAAAATCCACAGGCAGCCAAAAGGGAGGAAGTGCTGGGGGCCTTCTGGGTCTGACAACGACCCCAACCTCTTGTGCTGACCATGGCACAGGTGTCTCAGCTGCTTCTCAGGATGACCAGGTGGCTTCACCTGCTGGGACAGGTCAGAATCCTGGTGCCACCAGGCATCTTCCCGATCGCTTCCAACACCGAGGCTGCAGGACAGAGCCCTCCCCTAGGGCCTCCCACAGCTCCGTCCACCCAAAAATGAGGCACCTGAGCCTCTCCCACGGAGAGTGACAGTAGTGCTGAGCAGAGCTGATTCACTCCCCTGGAGCGTGAGACAGATGGAAAAAACCACCTGCCAAAGGGGCTGTTCTTCCAGGAGCTGCAGCAAAAGCCTGGATTTCCCAGGAACTGGGAGATAACCCAGTCTTTTCTGCCCCACGGACCACGGGGTTGCCCCTGGGCTGAGCCCCACAGTTTGTGTTTGGCTGTAGCCCAGTCTGAACACGTTGCCCGTTCCCTGATCCGCAGGACTCGGTGGGGTCGGTCCCGTCTCGACAAAATGCCAAAGGCTCTGTCCGCACCAGGGCGTGGGGGGAAGACGCAGGAATCTCTTCACGGCCCCTCCTCGCGTTCCGCGGCCGCCCTGGGGCAGGGCACATCTCCACCCCAAGAACCCCTCACATCGTTATTTATGCTTGGTTGTTTTGCTGCAGACAACGCCTCCCTCGGGAGCCCAGCAACCCGGATTTGGTTAATTTTTTAAGTCGTTATTTTTAAAAATGCAAGAAATAAAAGAGTAGGAGCAAAAATTTCAATTATTTACCGTAACGCAAATTGGGGTGAGCGCCATCCCAGCACCAACGGGCTCCAAGCAAGGGGGAATTTATGGTTTGGTTGGTGGTGGCTTCCAGGGCAGGAGTCTTATTTCAGGAACCTCCTGGTTTGCTTTCAGTCCAAGAAGACACAAATCGAAAGGGAAACTTGCTGGGGATGAGGTGATGGAACATTTGGGTTGTCAGCGTGGGTGTGAGGGAGAAGGGGGAAAGCGGGAATTGTTTGTAGATATTGGGCTCTAGAAATAGCCAAAGGGACTTCAAAGGGATGGGGTGGCCTGATAAAAAAGCAGATTAAAACTGGGCAAAGGGTTAACAGGAAATTCCCGCTGCTGGACCGTCCCAGCCAATAGTGAGGAATGGGACACCGAGACACCTCAACCCAAGAGCTGTGGGCTGGAAGTCACGCAGCCTTTGCCACTTGGGTCTGAAAAGAAATGGAAAAGAAATAATTGAAACCCCAACAGAACCCCACAATGGTTGGGTGGGAAGAAACTTTTGGGATCCCAGCCCCTCCTCAGCTACACTGCAGCAAAATCAGCCTCTCCCAGCCCTGACATTCCCCCAGGCAGGATTTGCAGGGAATCCACTTAAAATGATAATAATGAAACAACTTTGACTTAATTAAAGCCAATTATTGGCAAACCCATACCCTCACTCGCTGACCGGTGTCAAATGATTGGATTTCCTCTCTCACCACCTGACTCCGAGCACAGATTGCAGATATTTCCTGGATTTCTGGAAATCGCTGTGCTGCTCATGGCAGGCAGCCAGGCTTGTGGAGAGCCAGAGGCTCCGTGGCTCCTGTCAGGATGGAATTCCTCCCTGGGAGGGTGGGCAGGCCCTGGCACAGGGTGCCCAGAGCAGCTGCGGCTGCCCCTGGATCCCTGGCAGTGCCCAAGGCCAGGCTGGACGGGGCTTGGAGCAGCCTGGGACAGTGGGAGGTGTCCCTGCCCACGGAAAGGAAGGAGACGAGGTTTAAAGTCTCTTCCAAGCCAACCATTCTGGAATTCACAGAATCACAGAATCATCAGGTTGGAAGAGACCTTCAAGACCATCGAGTCCAACCCATGCCCTAACCTCAACTAAACCATGGCACTGAGCGCCACATCCAATCTCTTTTTAAACACATCCAGGGATGGTGACTCCACCACCTCCCCGGGCAGACCATTCCAGTACTTTATCACTCTCTCTGTAAAAAACTTTTCCCTGATGTCCAACCTATATTTTCCTTGGCGCAGCTTGAGGCTGTGTTCCAATTCCACGATCTGTGATCCCGTGAACAAGATCAAAACCTGCTCCTCTTCCTCCCTCCAGAGACGTTGCTTGAGGAGAGGTGGCTCCCTCAGGAGAAACCACGGGACCAGACCACGAAACCACCACTGAATTGCAAAGCCGGCAGAATTCCTGGTGGGAAAACGAAAATGTCCCCAGTTCGGCGGCAGTCTGGGAGCACGGGAGGGCTGTCACTGCAGCAGAGGAGGAGGGAGCTCGGTGTCACCGCGGCGAGGGTGGGGTATGGCCCTTCCAGTGGTGAGGAAGCATCACTATGAAAATCAATAGCTCCTGTTCCCAGGGACGGGAGTGACCCGAGCAGGGAGCAGCTGGGAGCGGTTGGGGTAATCCATTATTGATGCTTGGCTGCCAGGCCCGGCACCCGGAGGTTGCGCTGGTGTGGGAGCACACCCGTCGTTTCCAAACATTCCGCTGTGGCCGTGGCCGGGGAAGTTAAATTGGGGATTTCTGTCAGGCTTTGCCGGGGACTTCTCTCAGTGGAGGTCTCCAAGAAGCCTGGTTTGATGTGTCCTGATAAAATCTTGGCACGAGGGCAAACACCGAGACCCACCCGGTCCCTTCGGGGCTGCAGCTCACCCCTGGCAGGAGAACCCCACGAGCAGAATTTTGTCTTCTTTTCCACAGTCACTGAACAGTCTCCGAGGGAATGGATGGCATTATGGACAGTGAACCTGGACAGAAGATCTCAGGACACAATCAAAAGGAAGGATGAGGAATTTGGGTGAGGTCATGGTTGAGCTGAGGAGTTTTGGTGCTGTTTAGACCCAGCTCACCTGCCCTGACACCAAATATTCCCGTGGCTTTGAGGCAGGTGGGTGAAGCTCTCTTACACCATTTATTCCATCAGATTTCCCCTGCACATCTCCGAAGAACATCTCCAATTTTCCAGCTGTGTCACAGCGTGGAACAGCTCCAAACTAAAATCCAGAACCCAGATCCCGCCCCAGACCAGAGCTGGCAGCTCAAACCTCTCTTTGCTATTGAGCAGCCCCAATAAACCTGAGCCCTGAGAAAAGGTCTCTCCATCCGAGTTCAGAAAGAGAAGACAGAACCTCAAAAAGGCTCTTGACTAATCAATAAATCCATGGAATCAGCCAATAGTCTAAGGAATTCTTCAGACTCGGTGCAAGGCTGTGCAGGGTGTGGTGTCGGTATCCAGATGGACACCAGCCAGCACCGAACCCGACTGGGCACAGGTGGTGGGGAAGGCGGGAGATCCCGAAGAACAGATTTTTAGCTGGATATGGTTTAGGTTTGATCCAGCTTCACAACAAAGGACGAACTTCCTGAGGTCAGTCAGCATCATTTGCCAGAATTTTACCGAGTGAGGAAGTCCTCCCTCTACAAAAGCTGTGGACAAATCCCATCTCCAGCAGCATTTCAGGATTTAAGCTCTTCCTTCAGAAGAGCTCTGATCCAGGACCTCTGCCTATGGAATCCATATGGGATGGGGGGACAACCTGAAGGGAGAAACCGACCAAGCCCCCGATTTCCATGGAGAAGTGGAGAATAGAGATGAGAGTAAATTCCAGCCGGCTCTTTGAGCACGGAGTCTCCCTTTTCCAGAGGAGCTGGTCACTGCCCCTGCAGCTGTGCTCAGAAATCTGCTCTTATCAACAGCTGAATATGCTCAGGGCAGCATTTAAATGCCTCACGTCGGTGTCCCTGTCCCCTGTACCATGTCACCAGGTCACCTCCCGCACATGTTAATGACCCCCAGGGTGAGGAGGTGCTTTCTGCTGGCTCACCCACACTCCTCTTTATTCAGCCCCTGTGCGTGCCCCAGGTTTGCGCCCTTGTCACTTATTCTATTCTGAATCCAAACACTGCCACACAATGCACTTGACCTTTGCCCTGCAGGGAACACTCTTGGGACGAAGGAAGAATTTGCTCTTTATTCCTTTCTAATTCGAGTTGTTCCTCCACCATCCTGGACAAATCCCCGCTCACACAATAGGAACCCAGGCGTCTGTTCTCCCTGGACCTGGGCCCTGGGACAGGGCTCCTCCTCCTGCCACAGCCGGCCCTGCCTTTGCCCACGTCCGGTTTCCACACTCTGCATCTGTCCCGATCAGCCCCGGTCACCACAGGGCAGCAGCTCCAGAAGGGGTGGCTGGGATGGGCTTTGTGCCCCTGCCAGACTGGGTGGGTACCACAAGAATCCGCCACGGGCAGGGAGAATCCCAGAGTCATGGAATGGTTTGGGTTGGAAGGGACCTTAAAGCTCATCCAGTTCCATCCCCTGCCATGGGCAGGGACACCTTCCACTGTCCCAGGCTGCTCCAAGCCCCTTCCAGCCTGGCCTGGACACTGCCAGGGATCCAGGGGCAGCCACAGCTGCTCTGGGCACCCTGTGCCAGGGCCTCCCCACCCTCACAGCCAGGAATTCCTCCCCAGTATCCCATCCATCCCTGCCCTCTGGCAGTGGGAAGCCATTCCCTGTGTCCTGTCCCTCCATCCCTTGTAAAAAGTCTCTTTCCATCTTTCTTGGAGCCCCTTCAGGTCCTGGAAGGCCACGATAAGGTCACCCCAAAGCTTCTTGTTTGCAAGAGGTCAAGGGCTGAGCTGCTCTGAGGATGTTTATAGGAAGCTCCTCCATGTGCTGGGGCTGACCTGTCTCCACACCAGATGGGTGGAAACGTCCCAAGCACCACACCCTGGGCCTTTCCACCTGCACCAAACCAGCTGATGAAGAGCCTCATATTCCCTGACTTCTTAGCTACCCATCCCCTACGTGGGACGCCCCATGGGAGACTCATCCAGAGCCAAAACACTTAACCCCCTGAAAGCCCAGGCCCCTTTTCCCATAGAACCCCGGAGCAGCTTCTTCACCTCCAAGCATTTATTCATCCCCTTCTCCTTTTTTTCCCTTCCTGTTGTGTTAACAGAGCATCTAATGCGACTAAATAGGACAACCTGCTCTCCCATCCCCATGAAAAATAAATTATGAGCTTTCCCTCGACTCCCTTCCCCCTCCTCCCGGTGCCTTTCCCACCAGGCAGCTCTGGGACCTGGTCCCCCTTGGGCAGAGCTCACGGAGGGGCCGGGGAACCTCTGCCAGCCATGGTGGGAGCCGTCAGCTGGAGCCAGGGAAGTGGTGGAGGCAGAGTTTGGGGGAGCCGGAGGAGGGTGGGGTGTGTGTGCATGCGGGGGTGGAACGTGTGTGCAGAAAGCAGCCAAGTGGCAGCTTACCCTGTGAAATATTAATCATCTCTGCTTCTGCAATTTCGGCAATGCGTTCAGGCCCACCACTGCTGAATATTTCATTAACACCACTCACTTCCCACTGCACTTCTCCCACTTTTCTCCCTCCCGTAGACCCCTCTCCCATCGCTGCCCCCCAGTCCTCGCCTGGCTGCCACCAGCACCAGCCATGGCCATGAGCTCCATCCTCCATCCCCGTCCTGGACATCCCAGTGGTGAGAGCAGCCCAGCCCTGCTCCGGCCACCGTCCCCCAGTGGTGGGGAGAGAGCAGGGAGGCCATTCCGAGGCAGGAAGATCATCAACTCCACTGGGAGCAAAATATAAGTGCGCAGCAACAAGTCCTGCGCTGAATAATCCATGAGGCAGGGCAGGGCAGAAATGCTGACTCTGGGCTGGGAGCTTTTTAAACCACGGAGTCTCTGTTTCTTCATCCCTGACTTGCTCGGGGGGAGCACTTGGGGAGTGCAATCAAACGTGCCAGGGTGAGCTTTGTTGGGGCTGAGCAATTTTCACCTCAGGCTCCCAGCCGCAGCTTTCCCTGCCTGCTTCCAGCCAGGGTGGAAGGAGCCGCGTGGAGTGGGGTGTGTTGGGTGGCTGGATCAGCCAGGGCAGGAGCTGGGGCTGGAGAAGGAGTGTGAAGGACGTGAGGATCTGCCAGGAGACCAAAGCAAGGCGAGGTCTTGGTGCTCCAACCCCCACCTGGGCGGGTTTAACCCTCTGCTCTCCCCAGACGTTGCTGCCTCCTGTTAACACCTGCTGTGAGTCTCCACCTCGCTCATCCCAAGCCCTTTTCCATCCCTTCTCTCCTTCCGTTCCACTCTTTCTCTCCCCTCCATTCCCAGCCTTACCCTCTCTCCTGTCCATCCAAACTCACACCAAATCCACGGCTAAGGAAGCTCAGGCCGACCTATGAGCGCTGCACTTTTGAACACTCAGATCCAGGATTAAACGTTTGCGTGATCCCAGTGGATTGTGAGGAGGTGGAGGAAACAAACCAGACTGCCCTGGGATCAGATTCTCTCTCCTCATGGTGCATGTCACTCGATGGGGGAGATTTCTTGTGCTGATGGGGAGACCTGAAGAGCTGTGGGCTCACAACCTCTTGCTCCAAGAGGAGATGGACGCGGTGGGAAAGAATCCTACGGGAAAGATGGAGAGAGACTTTGCAGGAGCATGGAGGGACAGGACGAGGGAGAAGGGCTGGAAGAGGGCAGGGTTAGACGGGAGCTCAGCTCCGTGTCGTGAGGTCTGACATCGTCACTGGTTCTCCACAACCTGGAGAACGACACTCGGGTTCCTCTTCCCACACACAAAGTGCAAATCCCAGCCAGGCCTCAGTGCCGCTGTCTGAGAGTGAAAAACTGGGATTTTGATCAGCAACAGAGGGAATCCCCCCAGCCAAGGGCCCGCTTGGAGCAAGGCAGAGTTTGCTCTGTGAATCTCACCGGAGGACCAAGACGTTCCTTTTGTGCAATATATGAAATAAAATGTGCACCAGAGAAGCCACTCGAAAATATTGAATGAGATAACTTCGTCTGATTAATGCAGTGTGCTTCCTTCCCCCTTTTTATTAAAAATTCACAAGGCTTCCCAGCCCTTCTCTCAATTAAGCAACTTGTTTGTCAGGATTATTTGTTACGCATTTTCATAAACATTTGATGAATTATATGCAAACATCTCGCTAATGTATTAACAAGGCTGAGGTTTTAATTACACAACACTCAAGGAAAGTGGGCTTAAGGCTCCTCCAGTGGAGTTAATTGTGCTTTCTGCTGTGTCTGGGCATTGCAGGGGGAATTTTCCTCTGGGGGAAATCCCATTACAGTGGCAACAGCCCCGCCCAGGCTCCCTGCGAGCCCCAGCTGGAGCCCCATGGAATTCAACCACTTCCAGAGCTTCCCTTCCCTCTGCTAAAAGGCTGTGGCTTCACCCAGACTTTGGTAATGAGGAGCTGGGAGCTGATAACCTCAGTTTTCCGTCAGTCCTTGCTCGTTGTTCACCACGTGGAGATGGGATTTTTAAGGGACTTGTGACAAAACAGGAGAAGGGCCGTGCTTGAGCCCCCCTCTTGGTATTTTCAGTTTAGGAAGATGTGGAAAGTTCCATGGAATGGTTTGGGTTGGGAGGGACCTTAAAACCCATCCAAGTTTTCAGAATATTTCACTTCCCAGAAATAAGTTGGAAATCCCTGAAAGTCCAACTTGTTATTAATTAAATATCAGCTGTGGTCTAATATTGTGACGGAATTATTTGTTCAATATAATTTTTTATGTTTTGGTCAGAGCTGTGCATACTCACTACTTGTGACCCCCGAGGACACGTCCTGACATGGTCTGATAGGATAGAATGGACAACTCTACGAAATATTCTTTTTTTAAACTTTATTTTCAAGCCTCTGATTTTATTTTCTGTTCTTGTCATTCCCACATTGGGAGGTTTGAAGTGTTTGATACCCTTATTTTAGCCAGGCAAGAACTGAAGATGTTTCTTCTAAAATCAGCTTCTCCCCTAATTAGTCCTGAGCCCTTTTCTTTTTTCCCTTTCTCAGAGATATTAAAACATCAAACTCTTTCATTAGGCCAGTGAATGGCACGGCCTTCAATTAATAAAATAGAGTGAACTGCTAATTAGCCATTCATTATTGGGCCATTTACTTTGTGACACAGGAGCAATTATGGGTCTTGTAGGACTCGTAGATGCCACTTGTCCCTCCCACAGATTTATCACCAGAGCAGAGGTGCTCAGTTCAGTGACAACTGGAGGAGCAGAAGTTGAGTGGCTCTTTAGACAAAATTAAAAAGAAATTAATTGCTTCGAGACTCGTATTCCATGGACAAGGAATTCATAGAATCGTGGAACCACCCAATGGTTTGGGTTGGGAGGATGTTAAAGCTGATCCAGTCCCACCCCCTGCCATGCGCAGGGACACCTTCCACTATCCCAGGGTGTTCCAAGCCCTGCCCAACCTGGCCTTGGACACTTCCAGAGATCCAGGTGCAGCCACAGCTTCTCAGGGAATTCTATCCCAGCACCTTGCCACCCTCACAGCCAGGAATTCCTCCCCAGTATCCCGTCTAAACCCCCTTGAACTCCTAACTACCACCTAATCGAAACCTGGCCTCCAACTGCCCTTGAAGGAACCCAAAATGCTGTTTCAAAATGCCTGAATTTCTTCGGGAAAGGATATTGAGTTTTAGCCGTGCTGGTGGTGACACCACCAGTTCCACCAGCACGGGGACGGCTTTGGAAGCGCCCATCCCATTCCTGTGTGAGGGAGAGAGGCAGAGCTGGTCCCTCCACCTCCCAGGGTGACAGCTCCAGCCAGGAGTGAGCTGCCTTTCCCTTCCCTGCTCCCCAGCCTGGCTGGGGTAGCTGGTGAATACAAATCAAGGCAGCAGCGTTAATATTCTCATTACACTGAAATCCAGCGGCCTTTTTTAATATTCAGAATCAAAGGCACTTCACCACCAGTAGATTCTTTTATAGATACATATTTTTTTTAAATGGAGCCCTGCATCTCATTCCTCACTTCCTCCTCCTCCTCTAATATATATATTTTAAAAATTTTTTTTTATTATTATTTAAAGCCAGGCTAAACCACCAGGGAAGGGCCATGGCTCTAAACAGATGCCACTCACAGAGGGGCTGGGAGGCCTTCCCATCATTAGATGATGCTGAACTTTGAACTTGTGATTTGGAGGCTGCTTTTTCCGGAGAGGAGGAGGAGGAGGAGGAGGCAGCCGGGATGAGACCGGAGTGGAGGGAGCTTGACGGGGCCTCTCTGGTGAATTGCTGCTCTGCCCAGCCCAGGAACGCTCAGCACTTCAAATCCTCTCCAGTCACTTTGAAGCTCCTCTCTCTTAATCTCTCTCTCTTTCTCTCCCTCTCTCCGCCTTTTTCCCCCCTCTCACAGATGAATCATTCATGCCTTTTTTTTCCTCCCCCCCCCGCCACCTCAGAGGTTCCTTTAGGAAATACAAAAAAAAGGGAAATGAAAAAAAAGGAGAAAAAAAATTTCTCCACACAAAGCCCTGCCCGTGTTTATGTTCTTATTGCTTATTATCACCAGTGTAGAACAAATTACTGACACGACGCTGCCGAGGCTCCAGCAGCCCTTGGAGCAAGGCTCCTGACGGAGCTTCCCGGCTTGCTTTAAATGGAAACGCTCCGTGGGGCACCGCATTCCGTGGGAATGCGCTGGGAAGAGTTTGCACGGAGCAGGGAAGGAGCCTGGACCCAGCGCTGGAGCCGCCAGCGGAACAGCGGGGTTTGCACGTGCGGTCGGAGGAGCCAGCGACTGGTGCGACCACAGGCGAGTGGGAGACGGGATTTTGGATGGGATCACGGAACGTTTTAGGTTGGAAAAGCTCCTCCAAGACCATTGAGTCCAACTGTGTTCCCAGCGCTGCCAAAGCCACCCTAACCCATGTCCCCAGGTGCCACATCCACGTGTCTTATATTCCCCCAGGGATGGGGAATCCACTGCTGCCCCGGGCAGCTGTGCCAGGGCTGGACAGCTCTTTCCATGAAAACCTCTTCCCTGATACCCTAAATCCAATCTAAACCTTTCCTGGCACAGCTTGAGGCCGTTTTGTCTTGTCCTACAGGAAGGGTTTGACAGACTTTGGGGAAGCTCTCGAGTTTCTCCAACGATGCAATACCTTGTCCTGAAAATGGGATATTTGGGCTTTTGGGACACATTTCTGCTTCCAAACCGACCCAGGCATGGGTTGATCCCATGCTTGTGGTTGCACCCACGTTCACTCCTGGCCTTTGCTGAAGAGGGTGGTTGGACCGGGGCCTCCCCACCCTCCCGGGGAGGAATTCCTCCCCAGTCCTGGGTGGCTCGACTCCCCCAGCTTGTGGGGAAAGGCGGAGCCTGGTGCTGTGTCCCACATTGAGGTCAGGAATTAGGGGCTGCACTGCACTTGGAAGGAAATTCCGTGGGGATACCCAGCTTTTCCCAGCTCCTGGGAGGCCTGGGGAGATTGATGTGGGGTTAATGCCATTGGAAGGGGGTTGAAATGCTGGGGGGTTGTGCAACGCTCGTTTTCCCCCTGACACCTGGACTTGGCAGCAATTAAGTCCTGATGCACTTAAGCATCCAGCAAACTTCAGGAATTCAGGCTCTGGAGCTCAGAAGCTTCGTAGGTATTTGCTTAATGATGTCTCAGAAGGGGGGAAAGAGCTTTTGCTGTCACCGTGTGCCTCCCAGTCACTCCGAGGATCCCGAAGGGCCGCTTGGTGCAATCCCATTTCCAGACTCCAGCCCAGTCTAGGGTTTAAGTGGTTTATCCATCCTGACACAGGGAATCCCTGGATGGGCTGAGGCTGGACCTGCATCCCCACCTCTTGGTCGCATTTCTGGACCGCGTCCTGGGAGACGCCAGGAGCAGCCACGCAGTTACCCGGGAAGGAATCTTCCAGCCCTCCTGCAAATCCAAAGGCCGGAACTCTGGATGTGATCCCAGCTTGCCCAGCCCAAGCAGGAACTCCTGCGTTCCCTCTTTCTGCTCACACCACAACAGCAAAACCCTTCTCCAGGCGAGCAGAGCCAGCCCTGAGGTTTTATTAGATGTGATATGACCTATTTAATATGTAAAAAATAAACAGCTTTGCTATTAATAATAAATATTTAGGGCTCGTTCCAGCTGTTCTTGTGGAGCTCTGTGATGGAGTGTTTACCACGGATTTGGGTTCCCAGGAAAATGTTTTTACTGATGCGATGCTCTGTAAACCCCCCGGGTGTCCGTTATTATTAATAATATCACGAATAATATCATTAATATCATTGTTATTATTATTGCTGCTGTTGTTGTTATTGTCATTATTTTTACATGTAACCTAAACATTTTCCCAACAAATTTAGGGCAGTAAGGGCTATCAGGAAGCCTGTGAAGGGCACCCACCTCCCCTCCCAGGCGTGCTCGGTCCTTTCTCTCCATCCCTGGCTGATTTTAACCCCAAATTCCAAGTACAAGCTCCAAGTCCAGCACCCGGGAAGCCGATATGGGATGGAAGAGGGTGACTCGCCTGGCAGCAGGTTTAATTAAACCTGGTTTAATTAGGCACTGCTTTCCCACTCCACAAGGATGCTGGATTGTCACAGGATGTGAGGATCACAAAAAGGGACGCACATTTGGGGCAGGGACCCAGAATTCCCACTGCTGGAGCGATAAAACCACGGAAGGATTTTCTCTAAACGCTTTTCTTTCACTCTTCTCCGCACAGCTGGGATCCATAGCGGGAATGGGAGACCTCCATGTCCATCAGGGACATCCACCAGGGATGCAGCAGGGAAGGGGACAGGCTGCTTGCCCTGCCTGGGGACAGGAAGGGAGAGCCTGGCTGAGCCAGCAGTGCTCGGTCCATGCCTCTGGTGAATCCCACCTTGGCAGAGAGAACTGGGCTGGAGGGGGAAATACACAAGGGTTAAACACCAGGCTTTAGGGGAGGCTCCTAAAACTTCCCTGCTCTCCGCACAGAGCTGGGAAGTGCATGAAGGGCTTGTGGAAAAGCATCAGATCTTCCCAGGCTATTGATTCCTGACCTCTCCTGGCTCGTTAGCCCCGGAGCAGGCAGCCTAATCTGAGCCGACTCTGTGATCTTCACTGACCAGGCTGAGGAGAATTCCCCTTCCCAGCCCTAAAGCCGAGCCTAATGGGCCACCTGCCCCCCTCCAGGGACTGCTGGAGCGCCGCGAGCTCGTTAGGGCCCGGGAAGGGCATCAGCGTCCGAGGCTTCCTCAGGCTGGGGAGCAGCTTCCCCCGGGCATCTGCAGCCAGGCACGAGTTTGGGGCAAGGTTAAAGACGGGCTTTGGAGATTAAACTCCAAGTTCAGGTGCAGAGGGGGCTCTGTGAGGGTGCTCTGCTTGCCAGAGGCCACAGGCTGGAGCCAAACCCCACAAACCCCCAGGAGCACCGGTGATCCCAGGCTCCGGCATCAGCTGGAAGAGGAGCAGGAGCCACAAACCTGCATTTACTTTCAGGTAGAACCAGAGCAGACTGGTGAATTTTTTGGCAATTTGGTTAAAAAAAAAAAAGAGAGAAGGAATTAGGCCGAAGGGAGCTGTGGTGTACGGAAGTGGAACAACATTGCTTCAGGTCACCTTCGAGCTGCATATCCCAGCTGGAACTGTCGGGTGAATAACACAACCCCCCTGCCCTTTTCCCAGGAGGTTCATTTCCACCCTTCATGCCTCAGTTTCCCCACCCACCCCACAGGGTTTGCCCCCACGGGGTTTCCTTTTGCTCTGAGGCCTTAACGAACACCGTGAGGCTCTTACTGGGAGTTTTCAGTCGGTGCCTTGGGGCCCCCAGCTCTGTCCTGCACGGCTGAGGGACATCCCCGTGGGCTCCAGCCTTCCTCACCCCGCTGCCTGTCGATGGCCAGGCTGGAAAACTGCCCTTATTGCTTGGAGTGTGCCGGAGGCAGGGAGTGGGGAAGAGGAGAAAGGAGGGGAGGGGAGCAGTCGGTGTGGCCGAGGCAGTCACGTCCCACCAGGACATCAGGGGCAGAGGGTTCCCTGTCCCGCTCGGGTCCGACCTTTCGCCCCCACTGGCCAGCTGGGCCATCCCTGGAAAATCCCTGGGGCCTGCAGCAATCCCTGGGGCATCCAGCAATCCCTGGGGCCTGCAGCAATCCCTGGGGCATCCAGCAATCCCTGGGGCATCCAGCAATCCCTGGGGCCTGCAGCAATCCCTGGGGCATCCAGCAATCCCTGGGGCATCCAGCAATCCCTGGGGCATCCAGCAATCCCTGGGGCCTGCAGCAATCCCTGGGGCATCCAGCAATCCCTGGGGCATCCAGCAATCCCTGGGGCATCCAGCAATCCCTGGGGCCTGCAGCAATCCCTGGGGCATCCAGCAATCCCTGGGGCATCCAGCAATCCCTGGGGCATCCAGCAATCCCTGGGGCCTGCAGCAATCCCTGGGGCATCCAGCAATCCCTGGGGCATCCAGCAATCCCTGGGGCATCCAGCAATCCCTGGGGCCTGCAGCAATCCCTGGGGCATCCAGCAATCCCTGGGGCATCCAGCAATCCCTGGGGCATCCAGCAATCCCTGGGGCCTGCAGCAATCCCTGGGGCATCCAGCAATCCCTGGGGCATCCAGCAATCCCTGGGGCATCCAGCAATCCCTGGGGCATCCAGCAATCCCTGGGGCATCCAGCAATCCCTGGGGCATCCAGCAATCCCTGGGGCATCCAGCAATCCCTGGGGCATCCAGCAATCCCTGGGGCATCCAGCATTCCCTGGGACATCCAGCAATCCCTGGGGCATCCAGCAATCCCTGGGGCCTGCAGCAATCCCTGGGGCATCCAGCAATCCCTGGGACATCCAGCAATCCCTGGGGCATCCAGCAATCCCTGGGGCATCCAGCAATCCCTGGGGCCTGCAGCAATCCCTGGGGCATCCAGCAATCCCTGGGACATCCAGCAGTCCCTGGGGCCTGCAGCAATCCCTGGATCCTGCAGCAATCCCTGGGGCCTGCAGCAATCCCTGGGGCATCCAGCAATCCCTGGGGCATCCAGCAGTCCCTGGGGCATCCAGCAATCCCTGGGGCATCCAGCAATCCCTGGGGCCTGCAGCAATCCCTGGGGCATCCAGCAGTCCCTGGAGCGTGTTCTGACCCTGCATGGACAAGAGGAAGGTTTTCCTCAGTCCTCGTGCTTTAGACCTGCACCCATGCGACCGAGGCAGGAGCACTGAAACACTTCTGGACCAGGAGAAACTCTGGCCCTCTCCCTTCCCCACAGCTTTCAATTATTTAATTTCCCCTCCCCCTGGCAGCATCTGAAAGCCGAGCGCCTTAAATACAAATCACCTCCAAATCATTACGAGCGGGACCTTTCGGCCCCGTTCAGAGCAGCGGGCCCGGAGTAATGAGCTCTGCTGAGAGTTTGCTGCATTTCACATCCATCGGATGTAAAGGATGGGATTGGGGAAGGGAGAGGGAAGTGGGGAGAAGGCCAGACCCGGCTGGGGAGGCGAAATATTCGCCACTCACCTCTTCCTCCCTCTGCAGGGGCCGGAGGAGGTCCAGGTCCTCCTGAGCCTCCCGAGCTGGGATCAGGTGGACAAACGGGGAGGTTGCAGCTGGAAATTGAAGCCCTGAGGTGCTCAAACGTCCTTCCAGGGCTGGGGTCCCACCCTGGACCTCGTCCCCAGCAGACCCTGAGCAATCCCTCATTCCCAAGAGCTGTCCTCTCCTTCCTTCAGTCAACCCCACCCCTCGGAGGGACTGTCAGGGACCCCGGGGTGCCTCTCCCCGGTCTCCATCCCCAATCCCTCTGGCGCAGGTACCAGCTCACCCCATCCCATCCTGCCTTCCCCCAGGGCATCCGTGCCCACCGCGGGAGGCTCTTTGCAGGTGGGTGCCACTCCCTGCAGGACCCCAGGGTACTGAGGGGTCGGACACCGTGGCCTGGGGGTCACCAAGGCCTTGCACCCAGGTTTAGGGTGCTCCAGGCTCAGGCCCTGGGGGTATCAAATGATTCCTGCAGTGCCTGGAAAGAGCAGCACAGGAAAACCAGCACGGACCCCCCTGCCATGAAAACGCTGCCCTCAGCTCCTGGGGGCTGCCAGGGCACAGCAGGAGAGGGTGAAAGCCTTCACTGCCCCTTCTCCTTTGGCGTCCACATCCAGGCAGCTGCCGAGCTCTCTCCAAGGTCCCTCCTGGTCCCTGGGATCAGCACTCAGAGCTTTCCTCGCGCTCCAGCAGTGCCAGCGAGCTCCCGCACAAGGACCAGCACACCCTCCACACCCTCAGGCAAGACCCCATCCCCTGGCACAGCCAGAGCCGGCTGGGACTGCCCTGCCCTCCCTCCCTGCCTGGGAAAAGGTGCGGAAGGACGGGATGGAGCAGGGAGGAAACGAGAGCAAAGCCTCGCGCCGCAGACTTCAAAGTCCTCGTCAGCAGGAGCCTTCGGAACAGTTTAAGTACAAAATGAATTGTTTTAATATTTAATCAGCCTATAATAGGCCCGGGAATCCCAGCGGAGATGGTTTGCAGCCGAAAGGATGTCCAGAGTGAGTAACCCCCCGCCAGAAGGGCCAGGGGGGCTGCAGGAGCCCTGGACACAGGGAGGGACAGTCCCCTCCCTGCCGGCTGCCCCGGCTGTCACACGACGCCTGGGACCGGCTGCCACCCGCTCACCTGTGGGTGCTGAGGGCTGGGGGAGCCACAGCCGTCAACCCTCCCCCTGCAGCAGGATGATTTCATCCTCTGACGAGCTCAGAATGAATTCCAGCCCGCTCCCACCCGCTCCGTAACACCCACCCGGAAGGGTCAGCGCCCCTCAGCCCCTGCTCTCCCCCTTCCCCGTGGGGCTGTGGGGGCACCCAGCCACGGGAAGGGCGCGGTCCCAAACGCTGGCACTACCCGGGCTGGGGAGAAGCCCTTGGCCCTTGGGAATTGGGGTTCTTGGCTGTGCGGGGATCCAAAGCAGGTTTGGCTCAGCTCAGCCCTTCCCCTCCAGCATCGCCGCTCGGCTCCACAGGTTGGGAGCTGGAGCTTGGAGCCCAGAGCCACTTCCCCACCATCCTGGGGCACATCCCAGCCCCACCCACACCTCGGAGATGGGGTGATGATTTTAAACTAAAGGAGGGTTGGATTACATTAAATACAAGGAAGAAGTATTTTTACCATGAGGGTGGCGAGGCCCAAGCAGTGAGGATTCCCAGAGAAGCTGTGGCTTCCCCATCCCTGGAAATGTCCGAGGCCAGGCTGGACGGGGCTTGGAGCAGCCTGGGAGAGTGGAAGATGTCCCTGCCCACGGAATGGGACGATCTTTAATGTCATTCCCAACCCGTTCCATGGCTCCCCGACGCCAGGCTCCTGCCCAGCCCACGCAGGTGGGTGTTGGGAGGAGGGAAGGAGCCTGCCCTGGGATGGCTGATGGCTCTGGTGCCTTTTTCCTTGGCACAGGGGCAGGTTATCCCCCTACACCGGGAACGGGGATCCCTGTGGGACTGCAGACACCGTGGGCAGGGGAATCAGGGAGCAGCCAAGGGCAGCAGCAGCTCCAGAGGCACCGGAGATGCCCCTGTGGCCCACTGGGGATTTCCCCCCAGAAGGACAGAGCGTGCCCCAAACTGCAGCAGAACAAACCAACCCCTGCCTTTCCCAGCCTTCGCCAGAAGGACACCCCAAAAAAGCCCTTCCCCAGGGTGGGGTGTCCCTCCCCGTGCTGCTTTTGGGGGGAAATCCCCAGAGTTACCCCACTGTGGGGCAGCCTGGCTCGGCCCAGCCAGTCCGGAGGATGCTCTGAGAAGGATCCTGGGGAAAAATAAATCAGCTTAAGCCCATTACCCATCAGGGCTGTGCTTCCATTAGAGAACCCTCTGCTCCGGGAGCTGCCGGAGCCTCCCGGCTCTCGGGTTACTGCAGCGGAGCTCTCGGGACCCCGCTGGCTGCAATAAATAACCCGGGGGGTGCTGCGGGGTGGGACCGGGACCATTAAACCTGCCCAGTTATTTGTACGGGGGTTCTTCGAGGAAGGAGGAGGGGGAAGCGAAGGAAAGGTCTGAGCTCCCCTCTCAGCGGAGGAGCGCAGCGAGGGCTTCATCCCCTTCCTACCAGCACCATCTTCTGGCCAACGCCAGCCCCCGGCCAGGGCTGCGCTCGCGGAATCCCAGAACCTTTTATTGGGAAAGAACTTCGGGATCGCCGGGTCCAACCATTCCCCCGGCGCTGCCAAAGCCACCGCTGCCCCGTGTCCCCAAGCGTCCCCGAGTGCCGCATCCACACGGCT
The DNA here is from genome assembly GCA_013397775.1 of Eulacestoma nigropectus. NCBI lineage: Eukaryota > Metazoa > Chordata > Aves > Passeriformes > Eulacestoma > Eulacestoma nigropectus. The sequence goes on from VZTE01002411.1 coordinate 317,390, forward strand.
TTCATCTCCCTGCAGGGGATCCCGCAGTTCATCCACGGCAAGGGCAGGGCTGGCATTGACTCCTCCCTTTGGAGCCCCCTGCTCTGGGTTTGGGACAGGACCTGCAGCATTTCTGTCTCTGCAGCCCTGCTCCTGCCTGGGTTGGAGAGTCCGGGGAAAGGTCTTTGCACGTCAACAGAGGAAGGGAGGGATGTGATCCATCCCCCCTGAGGGATCCATCCCCCGCTGCAGGGCGCCGGGAATGAGCTGCAGTGGGATTGGATGCCTCACCTCGGCAGGAGTGCAAGGAAAGGAAGGAATTCCTCCCCGTGAGGGTGGGGAGGGCCTGGCACTGCCCAGAGCAGCTGTGGCTGCCCCTGGATCCCTGGAAGTGTCCAAGGCCGGGTTGGACAGGGCTTGGAGCAGCCTGGGACAGTGGAATGGGATCAGCTTTAAGGTCCCTTCCAATCCAAAGCATTCTAAAAATCCCCAGTGCCCAAAGAAAGGGAAAAAATGGACACAAATGATGGACAAACCCCGGCGGTGTGTGATGGTTTGGCCTGTTTGGGATGGGCCCCACACCCACCTCCCCGAAAGGCCACCCCAGAGGTTCTCAGACCACCCTGCAGCCTCACTGGCCCCTCCAGTCCACTGCCACCACCCCCGGCAGCTGGCCCTGGGAGCCACTTTCTCCCTGTCCAGCCGCAACCATCCCGGAGTTTCCAAGGAGGGAGAGGGGAGGGAGGCAGGAGGAGATGGAGCTGCGGCCTCACCCTCCCCACCGAGCCCGCGTGGGCCCAGCCCAGCGCGCAGAGGCGCTGGGAGCCGCGGTGCTGCGGTGGGGCCGTGCCCGTGGCCCTGAATCGCTGCTCGCCGGCAGCAGGATGCGAGCGGCCCGGCGCCTCGGGCACGAGGTAAATGTCCCGGAGAGTGAATTCCACGCGGTCCTTCCTTCTGGGTCAGTGACACATCAAAGCCCAGATAAGCCTTGCAGGCCGTTGCACTCTCCGGGGGGCTTGGGGTGATTTGTCTCCCTCCAGCTCCGGCCTCTGCATTTCTGGCCCATCACGTGGCCGTGGCCCGTGGAGACGCTTCTGCTCCTGCTCCTTCTCTCTCCGCTGCCCATCCTGTGCCCCGGTTCTTCCACGGGTGCCCAGCTGCTCCTAGAAGCGGACCGAGATGTTCAGCATTCCCACTGGACGCCGTGGCCGCGGCATCCGTGCTCCTTATCCGCACTTGGCACTCCTGGCACCTGTCCCAGGCTGTGGGACCAAGAAGTAAACTGCAATTCCCATCATAAATCCCAAACCTGCACCGGCTGGTCTCCTCTTGGTGGCTCAGCTCTCACAGGTGACAGAGCTGTCCCCTCTCAGAGGCAGGGCCAGGTCCCACCAAGCAATGGCAGCTCCCACCAGCTCCGTTGGAAGTGTGGGTCACGGAATCACAGAATGGTTTGGGTTGGGAGGGACCTTAAAGCTGATCCCTGCCATGGCAGGGACACCTTCCACTGTCCCAGGCTGCTCCAAGCCCCGTCCAGCCTGGCCTTGGACACTGCCAGGGATCCAGGGGCAGCCACAGCTGCTCTGGGCACCCTGTGCCAGGGCCTTCCCACCCTCCCACGGAACAATTCCTTCCCAATGTCCCATCCATCCCCGCCCTCCTTCAGCTTAAGGCCATTCTCTCTTATGCTATCACTCCACACCCTCAGGGGAAATCCCTCTCCACCCCTCTGGAGGTGAAATCAAGGGGCCAGTCCTTGATGTCACCTGCAGCAATAGTTGAGGTAAGAGGGAAAACAGGAGCTGATCCAGCAAAGAGAACAGGTAGCAGCTTTTCCCCCATTAACTGGGACAGCTGGCGGATTCCTGCTCCATACAGGACAATCCCAAGCATCTGCAGTGATATTCCAGATGCTGACCCTGCTTGAGCAGGGAGGTTGGACCAGAGGACCCACCGTGGTCCCTTCCAACCTGACCCATTCCAAGATCCTGCAGCAGCTGCCCGGAGGGTGCGGGGGCAGCTCTCCTGGTCTGTGCTCCCACATCACCCTCCTGACCCTCGCACAGCCCCGGAGCGTCCTTGCCGTGACCAGCAGGAGCCTCCCCTGTCCCACTGGAAGCCTGGGGCCAGCTCTGTCCCTGGCAGCCACCCTGCTCCCATCCCACTGGGATGATGGGCAAAGGGATTCCCGGCATCCAGCACCACGGAGCCACCCCAGCACTGCCCTTCTCTGTGTCACAGGAGTTATCTGGAATCCGGGCAGGATGTGAGCCTGGCATTGCTGGAGATGTCTCCTTTAACCCCGGGGGCTGCTGGCAGAGGGGGTTCCTGGGCAGGGAGCTCTTTCCCAGCCTCTCTGTGCTCCAGGGCAGGAGGTTAATTAGGTAGCAGGGTAATGAGGAGTCATTAAATCTGCCTGCACCGTGCTGTCAGCATAACAAGGGCAGCCCAGGAAGGTTAAAGCCAGGATTCTCCTTTTCCCTTTGCCTTCAATTAACCTTTCCATGTTTTTGCAACACTTGGGGCCCCAGAGACGGGGTCTGGGTGTTCTGGTGATTAGCAGAACACAGAAGCAAACTTTTCTTTGAAGTCACCGGCAGGAGCCTCTTGGCTTCCAGCTTAAAATAAACAGGAGGGCCCAGCGTTCCCTTCGGACACTGCCACTGTCCCACCCGAGTTTGGGGGGGGGAATGGAGTTTGTTTGGAATTGTTGCTCTACTTTTCCTTTGCCCTCCTCCAGTGGGAAGCGCTGGGGGCTCATCTCAGCCCCCCACCAGTGAGACCCCTTTACTGGAGTGTCACAGCTGGGACAGAGTTGCCTAAAACTGGAGGGGAATTATCCCACCACCTTGGAAATGCTGGAGGTGCTGGTCAATCCAACTGCAAGAGTTGTGGGGTCTCCACAGGGAAGTTCGGGGGCAGGAGGTTCAGAGCTCCCACTAATTAGCAAGCAGGGTTAGGATCTTAATTGAGGTATCTAAATAAAGGTGTCCATGGTAAATGTATCCCTGGGCTATCCAGGGTAGCAGGCACATCCCAGGGAGGCAGGACATGGAAGCTCTGAGTAATCCGAGGAGGACTCTGGTCAGTCCAGTGCTCCCGCTGTGGCAGGGATGAGGGATAAAGTGATTCCAGATTCCACAGGATTGGGAACCAGCCCCTGGCTGCAGGATTCGCTTCCTCTCCTGTTGGATTTTGCCTGGCCTGGAGCAGAGGGCACCTCCCTGTGGGATCTTCCTGCCCCCAAGGGCTGCAGGCCAGTTCTCCCTCTGGAGCAAACTGCCCCAGGGCAGACAAACCTCAGTGCCCAGGTTTGGCAGGCTGCACCTGCCGCAGGAAAAACATGGAATGCGAAGGCTGATGGAGCAGCTGGATGCAGCCTCTGGAGGCTGGGACGTCTCCAGCCCAGTGGGGATGGGAAGGAGATGGAGAAATCCCTGCTGGAGGGTTTGGTAGAGCTGACGGTGGGTGGGGAGAGGTGATGGGTTAGGAGCCTTCCGGGGTTCCCCGGTGTAGGATTCCCTACAGGTGAGGAAGAGCAGAGCTGACTGATGGGGAAGGATGCAGCAGAGCCCAGAAAGCTCCAGGGGTTTTTCTCCCTGTGCTGAAGTTCCTGGCTCAGCACAGGAAGCGTTTGCTCCTGCAGATCTTTATCAGAGCACTGAGACATCTCCTTCCACTTCCCTGCTGTCTGCTGGGGCTCCTTCCTTCCCTCGTTTTGCCCTTCCGACAGGTGGCTGGTGAGGCTCTCAGGACATCCCAGCTCTCTGAATGAGGCCCTTCCTTCCAGGGCTGCCCCACGAGTGTTTTCAGGGTGCTTTCGTTGGTGGAGAGACACCTCAGCACGGAGGAACCTCCCCTGCCCGGCGGGCGGCATCCTGTGGTGGGGGGATGGAACCCTTAGGGTGCCTTCGAACCCAAACCATCCCGTGATGTGTCCAGCAGGTATCAGAGGGCATCAGCTCCTGCCCATGTGCTGCTTTCCCTTCCTGAATCCCAGAGGAGATCTGTGGGTGACAAATGAGGAAATCCTTGTCCTCATCCCTCCGTGGCAGCAGAACCACCTTGCAGAGCTCCTGTGTGCAGGAGCCCACAAAGCTCCCCAGAAACCAACATTTAATAAAACAAGGTATTGGGAGTGTTTTTATAATGAAACCCTCTACAAAAAGCCCCAATTCCAGTCCCTCTCTACCTCTCCTGCTGAATTAATGGAGCGGGGAGAGGCTCCCCAAACCCCTGTCCCGAACTCTCCATCCCGATGGATTGGCCGTGGTGGGGTGGCAGTGCCCAGTCACATGTGGTGCTTGTGACCCAGCGGCTCTGCGGGGACGTGCAGCCCTCACAGAGGGCCCAGTGTCCCCTCACAGAGCCCCATTGAGGCTCCTCACATGGCCCAGTCAGCCCTAACACGCGTGACTGCCGCTGTCCCCAGGCCATCCTCCATTTACAAGGCAACTCCTCTTTCCCATATTTTTTTCCTTCCCTCCATCAGTGTCACTGCAGCTCCGCTCCAGCGGGATGAAAACCCCCTCTGAGCCCCTCTGTCCCCCCATGTCACCTGACCCACCCCGGGCTCTTGGGGTGAGCTCCACACTGTCCCCCCAGCACATGCCCTCCTGCAGAGAATCCTGGAACATCCTGAGTTGGGAAGGACCCAAAGATCATGGATCCAACTCCTGGCCCTGCACAGACACCCCAACAATCCCACCTTGGGCATCCCTGGGAGCTCCTGGAGCTCTGGCAGCCTCAGGGCCGTGCCCATTCCCTGGGGAGCCTGGGCAGTGCCCAGCACCCTCTGGGGGAAGAGCCTTTCCCTGATCTCCAACCCAAACCTCTCCTGACACAGCTCCAGCCCTTCCCTGAGGCCTGTCCCTGCTCACAGGGAGCAGAGACCGGAGCTGCCCCTCAGGAGGAGGTTCCAGACCTCAATGAGGTCTGACCTCAGTCTCCCCTTCTCAAGTCACCTCAGCCACCGCTCACGTGGCCTCCCCTCCATCCCTCACCACCTCTTAGGCCTCCTTTGGATGCTCTCCAACAGATATATGAAGGAGGATTTGCCCACTCCGGTTGGAATCCCCCTCCCCATCAGGAGTGGGAAACACAGGATCGCTCAGGAGACTTGGAGGTTCATGGCATTAAATCCAGGACTGGAACTGCTGAGGGCATGAAGATCTCCCTGGGGCACTGAGAGGGGATGATTCCTGTGGATGGATTGGATGGATGGGATGGATGGATGGAGGGATGGATGGGTGGATGGGATGGATGGATGGATGGGATGGATGGGTGGGTGGATGGGTGGATGGATTTTTAGCTGATGGATCCTTTCTAAAGCCAGCTCTGCATATGTGCACTAAGTGCTCTTCCCACCTCTCCTTTCAGGATTCCCTTGAAGCAGCCAGGGAATTAAATATGGGACAATTCTTGTCTTCCTCAAACTTTTCTGGGGACACTGAACTCCACACCCAGTGCCTGAGCCAGAGACATCTGTGCCAGGCTGTGGTGGGGCTGCCAACCTTCAGGCCTCTCACCACCAGTTAGGGACATCCCCAGGCACGATTCCAACGCTCCTAAAGCCTTTTTCCATCTTTCATTTTATTGTCTCTCCGGGGTGGCTCCAAAGGGCAGAGCTCTAAAACTCAGCTGGTTCATTCCAAGCCTCCTCCACATCCCTGCTGGAGGTGCCACTGCAAAACTCCTCAAAACCAGCTCCTCTTTAGGCAGTGGGGACTCGCAGGGACAGGGATTCCTCAGTTTTCTTGGATGGCATCCACGATTTCCTCTTCCCGCAGGGCCCAGGCTCAGGGGTGAGTTTGAACTCAGCAGTGCCCAGTTGTGATTTTGCCACCACCTGTATTAAATCCTGGTTTTTCCTAGCACGTCCCTGGGCTGGCCACCAAATTACAGAAGTGATCTGGAAAATCCCAGGGTGAGGGCAGCCTGGAGTTCCTCGCTGTGCCTTTGGCACCCTCCTTCCCCAGGGACAACCGAAGCCCAGACCACGGGAAGGACAGGTCCTCTCCCAGGTGCCGGGCAGGTGATCCCCACTGCTGTTTCCCTCTGCTTTCTCCCATTCCCAAACCGTTTTTTTTCCGCTGCCAATGAGGCATTTTCCACTTTCCCCATTCCCGGCTATCTCTGGTGAGCAGTGAGGGGGTGCCATGGGGTGAATATGGGGAATCTCAGCAGTCCTGCCCTCCCCAGAACTTTGAAGACTCTACATTCCACGCCGTTCATCCAACCCGTCTCCCGCTGTCTTTCCTCACTCCCGTTTCCTGGAAAGGTCAGTGGTACTTGAAGCCGCCGGTGGCTCTTGGAGGAGAGGCCATTAATCTCCCTGTAATTATCTGCAGTCATTCCAGCAGCAATAACTCATTTGTCCAGGCTTTTCCCAGAAGCTTGTTAAGCAGAAGGAGGGAATGGAAGGTGGGAGACACCGGGAAATGATCCAGGGAAGTTCTCTGGGCGCTGTGGCTGTGGGAGCTCCGGCCCTGCCAAAGCCACCGAGGATCTGCCCCGGCCCATCCTTCCCTCTCCACACTGGAAAGATCTGGAGACCTCCCCAGATCTTTGTGGGTTTCACATGAAGTGTCTGGATCCACTCCAGTACCAACAGTGCTCAGATTTACTTCAATTCCAGTTTTTTAGGGACTTTGGCCCTGAATTCAAAATATTCACAGTTCCAGAGCTGAACTATTCAAATGAAGTAGATTCCCCCAAATAAATGAAGATAATAAACAGCATTCAGGCATTAAAAACCCCAAATCCACTTCTATTTTCTATCAGTTAGTAACAATATCATTTACATACCTAGGTGTGTATAAGCACAGGATTATTTTTTAATAATCCTTATTTTAATTAATTTTATAATTAAAGGCTGTAACGATTACACAGGGCAGGGGAGTTTGCTCTGCTCTAGGAAGGTCGGGTTGAAAGCCCACAGCATTTAGGATTCAGTCAAAGAGCTGCTAAAGAGAAATTAATGTAATAATTACATCCCGGCTCTGCTGCCGGAGCCAGCAACCCACCTTTAACCAAGCTCATCAGCAAATGGCATCAGCGCTTCCCACGGAGGGAGGTTTGTGGGGGATCTTCCCAAAACACTTCAGGGAAATGCACCTTGTGACAGATAAAAACCTGGCAAAAGTCCCATTTCAGTGCTCGTGGGCCTCGCCCCCGTGTCCAGCCCGGCACCAGATCAGCTGTGGAGCAACCTATGGATGCCAAGGAGCCACAGTTCCACAGCCAGGAGAGCAGGGACCTCCTTGGGAGCCCTGGCAGAGCTCTGGGTGGAGAGGGACAGTTCCACCAGCACTCTGGGGGGATTCTCTGTCACCCGAAGTCACCAACCACCCTGACAGCAGCAATCCCGACCTCGTGGCTGGAAACACCTGGGAGGTGCTTCCCCTCTGCCTCTGGAGAATCCTTGGGACTTGCGGGGTTCCTGGAGAAACAGGTGGGGATCGGGGTCTGCTCGCAGGGGACAAGGGACAGGGTGAGAGGAAACGGCCTCAGGCTGTGCCAAGGGGAGGTTTAGATTGGAAACTGGGGAAGAATCTTCACAAAAAGGGTTGTCCAGCCCAGGGCAGTGGTGGAATTCCCATCCCTGGAAGTGTTCAAAAAGACGATGAATGGATGTGGCGTTTGGGGACAAGGTTTAGTGGTGACCATGGTGGTGGTTGATGATCAAAAAGGTCTTTTCCAATCTTAACAACTCTGTGATTCCATGATTTCAAGGCCTCTTCCCCCCAAGGCCGGGATCAACACCCTCCCAATCGCGCTGGTTTCGACATCTTTGGAACTCAGAGATGTCCTCAGTTCCTGCGACTTCCTTACGGCTCCTGCACCCCCAGGGACACAGCGACCCCAGCCTCTGATGTTTTGCCACCGGGGCCATCTGAAGACAACGAGAGGCTCATCAGAAGCCCCAGTTTATCCGGTGTCGAGCAGGAACCGCAGGCACGGCCACGCCCCGAGCCGTGACACCGGGACAGAACGTGCGGGCTCCAGGCAGCAGCAGCTGGCCCCCATCCCTCCCGCTGGCCCCGAGCTCCCCGTGCCGCCGAGGCGGGGCTGCAAACGCCCCGTCCCCCTCCCAACAACTCCAAACAACTCCAAAGAACTTGACTTCACTCGGCCCCGGCTGATAAGAAAGTTATGAGCGAAAAAACTTCAAGTGCGGGGTCAGCGTGGGCTCGTGGGAACAGCAGGGATCTGGCTCCGCTTCCCGAGGCATCCCCTCCTTCCTCCGGGGAAGGGACAGTCCCGTGTGCCCGGACAACCCCTCTCCTCCACTCCCCCGTCCCGGCTGGATGGAGGGGATGTGGCTGCAGACGATGAAATAATCCCCATATTCCAGCTCTTTGCACAGGAGAACATTGAGGGTTTGGTGGGATCCAGCCTGGAATTGCTGGAGGTTTCACAGCGTGGGATCCAGGGAGTTTCCCTGGAATTCCTCTTGGGCTGACACAGGGCAGGGTGGGGATCAGGGGCAGTGATATGGGAGGGATGGGGGTTTTCATCCCACTGCCCCCACGTTTTCCCAAGCCACTGGGACATTTCTCCTGACTCATCTGAAGGGCATCTCTGAGACTTCAGACTCAGATCTCCGGGAGAAAAGAAAGGAACAGAGGGCAGGGCATGAGCTGGCACCACCTCTGGCTCTCTTCACTCTTCATTGCTGCACTGCTGGGTTGCTCCAGGAGTTAAACCCGGGGAATATCAGCCTGGAGAGGGGAAAGGAGAAGCTCAGAGAGCAGAGCTTGATGTGAATGAAAACATTTGCAGCAGCAAAGCACAGCTGGAAAGATGCCAGAGCTGTTCTCCAGCACTCCAGACCCCTCTGGCATAAGAGGCAGGGCAAAGGGAATGCTGGCAGCAGGATTTAAGGAACATGACCAGAAATGCAGGCACAATCTTCGATTTATTTATTTTAAGTGGTGCCAGTGGATGTGTCGGGCTGGGAGGCAGTTTCGGAGCATTCCACATCAGCATTCCCAGCGCCCCAGAACCAAATCCAAGCCTTCCCAGAGGACGCCTGAACAGAAATACACCCAGCACTTCAGTCAGAGGACACCAGGCCTCCCAAAAGCAGCAGGATTTGCCAGGTGACAACCCTGGAAAAAACATCTTCCTGAAGGATTTGTCCCTGCGGGTCCCCAGCAGTCGCTTCTTGGTGATGTTTCACCTGTTTGAATTCCCAAGGGGCTGTCTCGGAGTTTTCCTGTTCAGCTCCCAGGGGAGAGGCTCTGTTTGTGATGCCTCCAGGGATATTCCCTCCTCCCGGGCATCCCTGATGCCTCCAGGGATATTCCCTCCTCCCGGGCATCCCTGCTTTCCCAGCCCCCTCCCTGCATTTGGGATAACACAGACTCACACCTGGAGACCGGGACTCCTCCAGCTGAGCTGAAATGGGGTCTGGGGCCGGGCTGGGGGTCCAGGGCCATAAAGACCAATTAGTGCCCTAATCAGTGCCATAATTAGGCCAATTAGTGGGGGGCCTGGGAGACAACGCCCTCCCCTCCTGGGCACATCCCAGGGCAGGCAGCTGCGTTCCCTCTGCCATGGGGTGAGCACCCGGACGTTGTGGGGGGGAAGGTGAACCTCCCAAATGACTCTTCCAGGTGTTTCTCTGCTCCATGGCCACACCTGTAAATCGGATTCCTCTCAATCCCCGCAGCCCAAAGCGGGGCCCAGCTGAGCCCCTGTGGGGCGGTGCCACACTTGTCCACCTGCAGCTTAAACCCCGCAGCTTAAACTCCTGGGAGCAGCAGCGAATTTCCACCACCAATCCTGCGGTTTGGCAAAGCTGTTCCAGTGGCTCGGCCTGTGAATCCGTCAGCACGTTCCCACAGCTGGCAGGGCCATGAGGGATGGACGCCCTGAGCTGTGGCTCTCCCCAGGCCTCAGGGGTCTCCGGGCTGCCCTGGCAGCTGCTCTCCCGCCGTGACACAAATCACGGGGCTCGGCGTCGCTTTGGGGTTTCGTTCTCATCCTTGCAGCCACTCAACCCCGGCCTCGGACCCGAACGTGTGCCAGGGCCGCTCTGGCTGGACAAGGTCGGGTTTTCCTGGGGGTCTCCGAGGGGTTGGAGCCGTCCTTTGTGTCCGGCAGAACAGAGAGGGCCATTCATGGCCTGTCCCGTGCAGGAACGTGACTGGCCCAGAATAGGCTGCAGGACCCCGCCGGGGGTCGGGGAGGGGGGCCCTGCACGCCCCAAACTCCTCTGTTTTGGGAAGGGAGCCAAGGAAAAGCTGCAGCCCCTCCCAGAGGCCAAAGGGTTAAAGGGTGGTTAAATCCATGCCGTGGATTCTGCCCCGGGCAGAGGAGCCCTTTGAGGGGCTGCTTCCTGCTCTGCCTGGGGATGGACTGAGCGGAGGGGACAGGGCCAGGTCACCTCCTGGGGCCCTTCAGAGCCTCCAGCCGGGAATGGACTTGTTTGGAGCCCCAGAGTCCCAGGAACGCACCGAGGGGCAGAAATGATCCTCTGAGCTCCAGAGTCAGCTCTGGGACAGAGATTTCAAGGTGGAGACATGGCTGAGTGTCACTGGCCAAAAAGGGGGCACCAGCTGAGTGCTCCCAGCAAGGCCAGGGATGGGCTGTGTCCCTCCAGCCCAGCCCACCAGACCCGGCTTTTCCTGCCTGTCCTTCCCACCAAACCTGGCTTTTCCTGCCTGTCCTTCCCACCAAACCTGGCTTTTCCTGCCTGTCCTTCCCACCAAACCTGGCTTTACCTGCCTGTCCTTCCCCAGAGGCTCCTGTGGGCTGCACACACCAAAGTGAGATGGGCAAGGACGACTGAGCTGGAGAACAGAAAGCAAAACATCTGAGTCTAAAACCTATGCAAAGAGAAGGAGAAAAATGTGATCCTCAGGACCTCATAAAAATCCTTCTGCTCCGAAAAAGCATGAAGTGACAGTTCCGAATAAAATATTCAGCTTTAAAATGAGAACATCAAAATCAGCTCCCTCAGCACCCCAGGTGGGTTGGAGGAAGGAGCTGCTGGGGCCGTGCCTGTCCCTGTGTGATCCCATCCCGATCTACAGAGCAGGGCCAAGGCTGGGAAACCACGGAGAGACGGGAGGGTGGCAGATCCCTGAGATGTGCCCTCCACTTTGGGATGAAGAGGGAAGAGCCTGAATGGGGTTTTGTTCTCTGCTCGGCTCAGATCAACGAGGGCAGGAGTAAATAAAGACGTAATTTTCCATGGCTTGCCCACAGCTCTACTTCACCAAATCTTCATGGAATCATGGAAATGACTCAGTGGAGAGACACAGACCTTCTGCTTTCACACAGAGAAGGGGGAAAGCACCCAAACAACCCCTATGGATGATTTCTACCCTGTTTACAAACCTTGGCCACTGAGAAAAGCCAGGCTGGCCCAGTTCCCATTGGCAACTTTGAACGAATCTTGAGATGAGAGGATCCCGTCACTCACGGGGCAGACGGTGCCACCCCCTGTCCAGCTTTATTTGTTTATTATTTTCACTCCTGCCCGGAGCTATCCCGTGTTCCTCCTGCTTCTCCCTCCTCCGTCCCCATCCCACCCTCAGCCATTGGTCGCAGGGGCAGTGCTGGGGGAGCCCTGGGGTGTTCTATAAAACCTCCCACTGCAGGAGTCACGGGAGGAAGGAGCTCCCCGCAGCACCAGCCCCCACACAAAAGCCAACCCCAGCATCCAAACCACTGCAGATCTCCCAGGACATGCCCAGCGTCCCGTGAGGGGGAAGGAACAGCTCCCAGGAGCACCCAAATCCCATGGTCACCGGGAAGGTAACGGCTCCGGTGCAAGGCTTGGCTCTTCCGTGCATCCATCTGCAAACGGAACCATTGCTCCCGCCGGGGTGAGTTTTTGCAGGGTTTACAGCCCCCTCTGGGGAAGGCGTTGAGGGGACCACGGTGCCTGGACAAGGTCCGGGATGTGGGCAGGGAGAGGAGAAATCCAGCACAGCTCTGGTGGAAGCTCCTTCTGCTCCTGGGGCAGGCTGGGCTCAGGGCAGGGAGCAGTGGGATGTGCTGCTGTCACCTCTCCCCCTCCTCTCTTCCACCCAGAGATTGTGCTGCAATGTTTATCCACAGGAAAGCTGTGTTTGGTGTCTGGGGAGATGAGTGTGGCGAGGTGGAGCTGCTCTGGGAGGGAGGGAGAGGAGGAGGAGGGGGAGGATGGAGGGAGAGGCTGCCGGAGGTGAGGATGCTGCCCTGGGCTCTCCTGGGCTCCCAGGGAAGAGGGATCCCAAGCCCACACACGGCACCTTTCGGGCAGGATCAGGCTCTGTAGGGTTGTGGTGACAGTTTCCAGCCTTGTTTTCTCTCTGGGAGTCACTCCCTGATGCCCGTGCCAGGATTCCAGTGGGTTCAGCTGCCATTTGGGCTCGGCACAGCCAAAATTCCCACTGGGATGGGTGAGAGCAATTCTCCAACAGCAGCAGCTCGGCCAGGCAGGTGGGATGGAGATGGTCCCTCCAGGCACAGAGTCACCTCCCTGAAGGATCAGCAACACGAGCAGAGCTCGGAGGATTTGGGGTTAAGCCACGCTGGGATGGGTTTCCCATCCCAACAAGCTCCTCGATGCTCCCGTGCCTCAGTTTCCCTCAGCTGAGGAAGGGCTGTGCTTCCAAGCACTCCAAGATGGGAAGAGCAAGGAGTCAATGGGCGGTTGGGCAGGAGAAAATTGTGCTTCTCTCGGCCTAAATTTCAGATTTAGTAAAAGATTGGATGAGGTTTAAGGCGAGATGGGGAGAAAGCGTTTCCCTTCCCCGGTGCTCTGCAGCTGCGCCGCGGAGGGGCCGGGCAGGAGCCGTGTCCTGTGATCCTCCCTCACATGAGCTCCTCTGCCAAGCCCCAGGGCTTTTATGCTTCTGCATTTGTCTTTACCAGAGCTCGGAGGTCGGGCTGGGCAGATAAAACAGCCCAGGGCTGTGGGGGGCTCTGGGCACGACTGCCAGGGGTGCTCTGGCACCCTCTGCCAGTGCCACCGCCGTCCTCCAGCCACAGCTGGTCCCTGGGAGCCCTCAGGGACCCCAGGCAAGAATTCGGAGCTGGCTCTGCCCTCTCCTGAGAGCTGCAATCCCGTGGGCACGGCGGGGAGGAGAGGTCAGGACACCCCTTTAGGGGGACACCTGTCCTGGTGTGGCGGGGGGGGGGACAAGGGAGCTTGTCCACAGGTCAGAGCAAGGATTTGTGTCCAGGTTTGTGATCCTTTGGAGTATTTATCCGTTCTCTCACTTCCTTTCTTCCCCCCGTCCCAGCCCAGCCCAGGCACTGCCTGAGCCCCGGGGGAGGCAGCGCGGTGTCCACGGGAGCTGTGGTGGGAGCTGGGGGCTCCTGGCTGGCCTGGCCACCTCTTCCCCGGGTGGGAGCAGTGCTGGGCCTGGGTTTCCCCTTGCCATGGGCAGGGAGAACCCTGCTACAGCCTGGGAGTGCCTTGGCTGGATGGTCCTGGATCAGGTCCCGGGGTACAGCGGGTTTGGGGTCAGATCCCAGCTCTGCCTGGAGGAGTCAGAGCAGAGCTCGAGTCCCCGCTCTAATCCCGATCAGGCTCCCTGATCCCTGCCTCACTCGCTCCTCTGGAGCAGGGGAACCCCCGGGACTCTCAAAAAGGCTCCAGTCCCAGTCCAGCCACAGCAATTCCTTCTTCCTTCAGAGCTGGGAGGTTTCACAGCTTGACAAAAGCGTTCCTCACTCACTCCAGCCAGGAGCCCCCAGATTTATCCCTGCCTGAGGAACAGACTGGAGTTCACTGCCCTCTCCCACTCCTTCTCCAGGCTCATTTCCAAGCCTGGATCCTCCAGGAACCCCTTCCTCAAACCCACACCCCGCAGGACGGTGCCACCACCACCCTCAGCTTTCCCCTGTGGTTGTGGAGCAGCCACCGGGCTCTTCCTGCCGGGAAGCGCCGCCAGAGCCGAGCAAAGCAAACCCACCCCGGGGAGATTTATCGGTGCTCCAGCCCTGGAGAGCTTTTCCTGTGCCAGCAGCCAGGGCTGGAAAGAGCCCGGGGAGATTTATACCCCTGAGCACGGAGCCGATCGGAGCTGCCCCTTGTGAGGAGGTTCCAGACCCCGGTGAGGTCTGACCTCAGCCTCCTCCTCTCCAGGCTGAACAACTTTTGCTCTCTCCAATATCCCATCCCTCCTTCCTCTGCTAAACAATGTCTCTCCCTGGTCCCTTTCTGCACTGGCAGATCCCCGCAAGACCCGAAGGACATCCCAGGAGCACCATGAGGCCTCCTGCCCCCCGCTTCGCCATCCGCTCCTCAGCGGGACCGATCCCAGCTCCCGCCGCTCTGGCCATTTTCCTGAGCTGCCTCTTCTCAGGGACACACAGCCAGAGCCCCCGGGCCCCCCAGGAGAGCACCGTGCCCCTCCAGGTGCCCGGCCAGGAGCAGGCCTACAGCCTGGTCCAGCCCGGCCTCTTCCGGGGCGTCCCGGTGTCCAACCTCTCGGAGAGCAGCCCCAGGAGCGGCCCCTCGGAGCCGCCGCTGCTGCCCGTGTGCGCCAAGCCCGCGGACATCCGCCACGTCTTCAAGTACATCAACACCATCGTGTCCTGCACCATCTTCGTCGTGGGCATCATCGGCAACTCCACGCTGCTGCGCATCATCTACAAGAACAAGTGCATGAGGAACGGGCCCAACGTCCTCATCGCCAGCCTGGCCCTGGGGGACCTGCTCTACATCCTCATCGCGCTGCCCATCAACGTCTACAAGGTGGGGTCCCGCCTGGCACGGCTGGGGTGGGGCTGCCCCCGCCTCGGCGCCCTGGGAGGAGCTCTGGGACGAGCTGTGGCTGCTCCTGGATCCCTGGCGGTGTCCAAGGCCGGGTTGGACGGGGCTTGGAGCAGCCTGGGACAGTGGAAGGTGTCCCTGCCCGTGGCAGGGGTGGGACTGGATGGGCTTTAAGGTCCCTCTGAAACCCCTCTGGGATTCCGTGATTTGTGTTGCTGCTGAGGCCGAAGGAGAGAGCTGGAACGGGCGGTTGATCCTGGGGTAACCTCAGGAAGGGCCCCAGGGGTCAGGGGGGACAGAAGGGTTGTGAACTCAGGCTCATTCTCCTCCCCACGAGCGAGCGGCCTGGATCTCTCCAGCCCTCAGGACACTTTGTCCCAGCTGAGCTGAGCGTGGGGCCGCAGAGCCTGGGGTCTGTCAGGAGAGTGAGTGTGCTCAGGGGTCAGAGTCTGGAGAAGGCTCAGGACACACAGCCTTGGGGCTGTCCAGGCTGGATTTTGGCTGTGTCAGAGCATGACTTTCACTGTCCCTTCGAAAACAACCCAGAGTAGCCCCGTGTAGAGTTTAGGACTCAGATCCATTCCAAACCCCGCAGGGTCTGGAGTCAGGAGCTGGTGTCAGGAGCTTCATCTCTGTGTCCAGTCAGGGACACCAAAGCTTCCCGGTGCCACCAAACCATGGGAGAGAGCCCACGGCACATTCCCAGTGGTGGGAACCTCAGAGAGCTCCCCCTGCTCTCTGTGGGCTCCCCACACCCCGTTCCCATTCCCAAAGCAGCCTGGTAACCCGTGGCTCTTCCCCAGCTCCTGGCCAAGGACTGGCCCTTCGGAGTGCCCGTCTGCAAGCTGGTGCCCTTCATCCAGAAAGCCTCCGTGGGCATCACGGTGCTCAGCCTCTGTGCCCTCAGCATCGACAGGTGAGACACAGCAGCCACGCCTGCCCTGCCCAGCCTGCGCCCGTCCCTGCCCAGCCTGCGCCCGTCCCTGCGCCGCCACCGAAGGCAGAACCAGGAGCTCGTTCCCAGGCCAAGATGGGGACAGGCTGCTCTCGTGTGGAGCTGAAATCCAGCAGGAACTCTCTGGTGGCAGAGCTCCCTGCTGGGAAAGGCTGAGGGGAGGACAGTGGTGTGGGTGGGGTGGTGGGGAAGGGTGGCAAGGCTGGCCGAGGACAGCCCCCATCCCATCCATCCATCCAGCCCCTGCTTCCCGTTCCGCTCAAGAAGGTCCAGAGGTGGAGGAGGAAGGTGTGAGGGAAAGGACCTTTGGGGACAGCTCTAATCTGCACCTTCTCCTCCCCTCCCTGGCTGCTCTTCTCCTGTCCCATTCCCACCCTCGGGCAGGTACCGGGCAGTGGCATCCTGGAGCCGGATCCAGGGCATCGGGATCCCCATGTGGAAGGCCGTGGAGGTGCTGCTGATCTGGGCAGTGGCCATCGTGCTGGCAGTGCCCGAGGCCATCGCCTTCGACATGGTGGAGCTGAGCTACTGGGAGCAGCACCTGTGGGTGTGCATGCTGGCCTCGGAGCAGAAATCCCGCTTCATGAGGGTACGTGTGCATCCCGATCCCAATCCCAATCCCACTTCATGAGGGTACATGTGCATCCCCATCCCAATCCCAATCCTGCTTCACGAGGGTACGTGTGCATCCTGATCCCAATCCCAATCCCAATCCCACTTCATGAGGGTACATGTGCATTCCCATCCCCCTTAATGAGGGTACGTGTGCATCCCGATCCCCCTTAATGAGGGTACGTGTGCATCCCAATCCCAATCCCGCTCCATGAGGGTACGTGCACGTCCCACCCTGCAGCCATGCAGGGAACAGGGATCCCACCAGCCAGGGGATCGTCCCAGCTTGGCTGCAGGGAGAAATCCTTCTGGAGAGGATTTATCCTGAGGCTCTGGCCTCGGGAGAGCAGAGTCAGCCAAGCCCAGCACTGTGGTGACGTGGGGCGGAGTCGTGCTGGACGTGGGACCAGAGAACAGGAAACTCTGCCGTGCTCCACCACCCACCTCAGGTCATGAGACATCTCAGGAAGCTTCAGAACCTCCCACGCTGTCCCAGCAGGCCAAAGAGCATCACCTTTTACTGGGGTGTCAATTTTCAGCGTGAGCAAGGGAGTGAAGACGCTCATCCATCGGGATTATCCCTCTGTGCCAAACCAGTGAGCTCCTCCGAGAGTGATGACGGGCCAGAGGTTCCGTGGGCACGGTGGTGCTCGGGCAAAGGTTGGGCTGGATGGTCTTGGAGGTCTTTCCCAGCCTTGATGATTCCATGATCGTATAACTCCATACATTTATGATTCTCTATAAACCTACATCTTTAGGTCAGACCCGTGCTCCGGCCTTGGGGGAGGAGAACCCCCAGGGCCCTTAGGGCAGGAGTGTGACACTGCCACACGTCCCCAGGGTCTGTACAGGCAGCACCAGTCCCAGTTCACGCGCCGGTTCCCCCTCCTGCCCTTTCCCCATTTCCAGCTGCGCTCCCTTTCCCCGCAGTTCTACCGGGATGTGAAGGACTGGTGGCTTTTTGGCTTCTACTTCTGCCTGCCCTTGGTGTGCACGGGCATCTTCTACACCCTCATGTCCTGCGAGATGCTGAGCAAGAGGAACGGGATGAGGATCGCTCTGAACGACCACATGAAACGGGTGAGAGAACCAGGGAGGGAGGGACATTCCCAGCCCTGTGAAGGACAGGATGAGCTGGCAAAGCCTCACAGCGGATCTTGGCAGGTCGGTGCAGGGATTAAACCAGGGAAAAAGGGGCTCCAGCTCCATGATCTCCAGCCTTGGGGATGACCCCAACCCCTTCTGGGCACAGCCCAGCTTCATTAAAGCTCTCCTGGTCATTTACCTCAGCCCACACCAAACCGGACCGAAGGCTGGATGTGCCAACTCCCAGACAAGGGGTGCACGGAAGAGCTCACTGTCCCCTCCCACACTTTGGGAATGATTCCCTGAGGAACACCAGCCAGCTGTCACTGCAACAGTGGGCGGGGTGGATGGAGGAGGCCCCGTGTCCCAGGGAACACCTTCCCAGCCGAGCCCCCAGCAGCGATGGTGGGGAGGGGTCTGGCCCACGTGGAGCTGCTGCTGCCCTGCCCCTCTCTGCAGCCTGGACCCGACGATGCAGGGCTCCAGGAGCAACCTGGGCTGGTGGGAGATGTCCCTGCCCGTGGTGGGGCGAGACGAGCTTTAAGGTCCCTTCCAACCCAAACCATTCCACAATTCCACGATTTGGGACCCGCTCCCCGGTGCTCACCTTCCCCCTCCCCTGTCCGGCAGCGCCGGGAGGTGGCCAAGACCGTGTTCTGCCTGGTGGTGATCTTCGCGCTCTGCTGGCTGCCCCTGCACCTCAGCCGCATCCTCAAGAAGACCATCTACGACCAGACGGACCCCAACCGCTGCGAGCTGCTCAGGTAGAGGCCCCACAGGCGGCACCGGGCCGGGAGCCCCAGTGGGACCAGCGCAGGCTCTGCTGGGCTCAGAGCAGCCTGGGGGAGCTGCCTTCCACCTCCTGCTTTCAGTAATTCCTTGTCCAGACGGCATCGCCCTCCTGACGGGCGCAGAGAGGGTGGGGGGACATGGGAAGGGTTAAATCCAAGTCTGGAATGTCTCTGTGAAGCTGGAGGTTCAGGAGGTCTCCTGGGCACAGGAACGTTCCCAGCAGGGCCGAGGGCTCCACACTTTGTGCCAGGTGGGAGGTGCCCGTCTCCCTCCCCTTCCACCCATCAGCCAAAATCCAGCCCAGGCCAGGGGCTGCTGCTGTGCTGGGGTTTGGGAACATCGGGAGCACCGGGAGAAATCAGAGTTTGTGTTCTTGGCTTCCTCAGGGAATGCTCCTCGCAAGGAAAAGTGGGTTCTCCTAGGGAAGGACAGGTTTGTGCTCAGCTCTGTTCTCAGCCACTGCTCCTCCACGGAAGCAGGATCCCAGGCCAGGTAGTTTGGAAATGCCCTCTGTTCTCCACGAGCTCCTCACACATCTGTTCTCTCCCTCCCCACCTCAGTTTCCTCCTGGTGATGGATTATTTCGGGATCAACATGGCCTCCCTCAACTCCTGCATCAACCCCGTGGCTCTGTACTTCGTCAGCCGGAAATTCAAGAACTGCTTCCAGGTGGGAATGACCCCTCCAGAGCTCCTGGCTGCGGTCACGAGGCCCAGGGGTACAAGCTGATCTTATTCCTCATCCCAAATTTTCCCTCTTAGGTACCTCTCTTCCCAGCTCCAAGTACACCAGAGCTCAGTGCCCTGCTAGGGGGAGGCTTTTGCCAGAGCAGGATTTAGGACAAGCCAGAAATTCCCTGTCATTCTGGAATGGGAACATCCCCACAAAGCATCAGACCAGGGGCTGGGGCTGCTCCAAACTTTGAGCCCAAGATATGGGAAATAATTTTCAGGAGTAGTGAAGCCCTGAGAAAGAAAGGGAAGGGGATGGGATGGGATGGGATGGGATGGGATGGGATGGCAGTTGAGCCCAGCTAAGCATCCCCTGTATTTTCTGTCCCCCACTGACGAGAACACACAACTACAAAAAAATGCCCCGAATTTCGGTATCCTCATTCCCCATCCTCACCAGCCCTATCCTGGAAAAGCCGCTCCCAGCCGAGCTGCAGGACAGCAAGGCTCAGCAGTTCCCAGCCCGGCCCTGTGCAGGGACACGAATATGGGAATATCTGCTCCTCTTTCCCCGTACCCCACGCGCGTGACCTCTCCCCCCTCGTGTCTCCCCAGTCCTGCCTGTGCTGCTGGTGCCAGCGGCCGGCCCTGAGCATCACCCCCACGGATGAGAAGGGATCTGTCGGCAAGTGGAAAGCCACGGGGCAGGAGCTGGGGCTGGACCGGAGCAGCTCCCGCCTGAGCAACAAGTACAGCTCTTCCTAAATGCCCGTCACTGCCGAGGACGAGGCACAGGGCCGGGACAGCAGGACCCCTCCGATCCCATCCCAGGCTTTTCCTGGCTGGGCCTGAATCAGCTTTGCCTTCGTGTCCTAACCCACCTGGAAGGAGCTGGAGCGTCTCCCCGGGCCCAGCTCCAAACCCAGCCCCCGATCCCAGCGACTGCCTCTGCAGGACAGGGAAGGGGATTCAGATCCTCACAGGATTCTTCATTTCCTTGCAGGAAAACCAAGGGACTTCTGGCCACTTGCCTCGGGGTGGAGCGTGGGGCGGGGGGATGTGTGTGGGAAGGGAAGGGAAGGAAGGCTGGTGTGGTCACTCTGAGGTGGGTGTGGGGTGAGGAGGAGAGGGAGAGCGACAATTCCCAGCTCTAAGAGCCAACCAAAGCTTGGATAAATCCCTGTGAGGGACAGAGACGTCCTTGTGGTCACCCGGAGGTGGGAAAAGCAATGGAGAAGGACCAATCTCAGCTGGAAGAGCCACCAGAACCAACCAAAATATGGGAAAGAGCTTCCTCGGATTTATTATTGGCAATAATTCATCCCCCACGTGATTTTCCAGCAATTTTCAAGGCCAGGTTGGACAGGGCTTGAAGCAACCTGGGATAGTGGAAGGTGTCCCTGCCCATGGCAGGGGTGGAATGAGAGGGAGCGAAGGTCCCTCCCAACCCAAACCAGTCTGTGATTCCAATCCATGGGATTCCAAGTGGTTGGGAATCCACGTGGTTCCATTCTAACAACCATTCTTGCCAAAACTTTCAGAAAAACTACGCGAAAAAGTTGTATTTACCAAGTTTTTGATCATTTTTTGTTGGTTTCCCTCTCTCTTCCCTCTCTCTCTCTTCCTTCTTTCCCCCTTCTACTTTCCATGGAAAAAAATGGAGAGAGGAAAAGGGGAGAAGAGACGAGACCTGCAATTAAACATTTTCCAGGTGTTGGGGTGGATTTTTTAGCTTAACGTTCACTGAAATGTAAATGTTTTGCAAATAAATCATAAAGACAAATGGGTTTCAAGGAAAACAGAGACTGAGGAATATCAAGACCAGCCCATTTTCCATGAATTTCCCAATCTGTGGAGCAATCTGTGTCCGTGTCCTCTGCCCTTCCATCCCCGTGCTGAGCAGGACACAGCGTCAGCTCTGCAGCATCTGAATGAATAAACTTTATTATTAAAGAAAATACATTTTGCATCAAAGTCCTAAAAAAACAACAACAAAAAAACCTCGTTTGGACACAGGAAATTCAACACACAAGAGGTTACACATCCATGGACATCTCAAAGGCTACTGCATCTCCTCCTCCTTCTGTGCCCTGAACTCCTTCATGCTCCTCTGAAACAAGAGCAAAGGACAAATGTCACCAACACGTCCCTGGTGGAGCACAGAGCCACCACCCTGCTGTGCTGGGACTCCTCTGCCCGGAGCCTGGGAAGCTCTGACAGAGCTCCAGGTGCTTTTGGAAGCGGCTGGGGGACAGGGAGCCGGGCCATGCCACGGATCAGGCACAGCCTGTCCCAAAAAACTCCCAGGTTTTCTTGCCAAAGGTGTCCCCAACACAGGCTCAGCCTCCCCCCTCTGGGGTCAAGGGACAGAACAGACCCTGAGCTCCCCAGGAATGGCCCAAGGGACAGGACAGACCCTGAGCTCCCCAGGATGGATCAAGGGACAGGACAGACCCCGAGCTCCCCAGGAATGGCCCAAGGGACAGAACAGACCCTGAGCTCCCCAGGAATGGATCAAGGGACAGGACAGACCCTGAGCTCCCCAGGAATGGCCCAAGGGACAGGACAGACCCCGAGCTCCCCAGGATGGATCAAGGGACAGGACAGACCCTGAGCTCCCCAGGATGGATCAAGGGACAGGACAGACCCTGAGCTCCCCAGGAATGTCTCACCTCAAAGGTGTTGAGCACGTGTTGGCAGACTCCCATCAGGTCGTTCAGCCCTTTCCGGAACGGCTCCACAGCAGGAAGGGCCCCTTTGGGAAAAGGTGGGAAAAGATGGATCAGGGACACGGGAGGTGGCTTCCCAGGGGCAGTCCTTACCTCCCCAGGGGCGTGCCCCCTCCCCAGCCCCACAGCTCGGGGTGCTCCCAGCCAGCCCAGGTGCCTGGGGGCAGGGCTGCTGGAGCAGAGTTCTGGGAGCAGCCTGTGAGGCTCAGCACAGGGGCTCAGCCCGGCAGTGCCTGGCAGAGGGCAGGGGAAAGGGCTTTTCTTTATTTAACCGACCCCTGGTGGGAAGCTGGCACGAGCAGGGGGAATTCCAAGAGAACAGGGTCCCAGACACCGAGGGACAGCCCCGGCCTCACCTCTGGTCTGGATCCTGAAGTTGATCTTGCTTTCCGAGGGGTGTGTGATGCAGTAGCCACAGAACTCCACGTCAGGGCTGCAGGAGGGCAGAGAGGAGAGGGAGCAGTGAAACCCAGCCCAGTCCACGGCAAATCCCAGGGAAGTCAGAGGCTCGGGGCACCCCAGAGCTGCTGGGGCTCTGGACGTTTCTAGAATGACTGAGGGGAGGGATGTGCTGAGGGGACACTCCCCGTGTGACCTTATTCCCTCACACCCCTCTCTCCCTGAGCTGAGCTGGAGCTCTGCAGGGCAAAGACACGGCTGGGACCGTGCTGGCACTGCAACAGAGCAGCGCCAGCCCTGCAGATCCAAACACGGCATCCTGGATGCTTGGGATTCTCCCTGTGACCCAACCTGCTCCTGCTCTGCTGGGGGGAAGAGTGGTCCAGGGCACTGGAGGAGTTCCCAAGGCACTGCAGGGCCTCTGCTATGGGCAGGGACACCTTCCACTATCCCAGTCCATGACCCACATACTCCTCCAGCAGCTCAGGAGGGACTGAAAGCCGTGGGCTGAGCTTAGCTGGGGCTCCTGGCAGGGGAGGGTGTGGGTGGAGGCTCAGGAGAGGCTGGTCAGGCCCTTTAAGGGCTGCTGGTGCTCTCAGGGCCCTGACACAGCAGAAGGAAAAGGAGCAGCAGGTGGGAGCAGGGCTCCGTGTCTGACACAAAGGCTCCAAGGGTGTGCACAGAGGGGGTTTGGGATCGTTTCCCCCACCCCAATGACAGCTGAGATGTGGATCAGGAAGAAGAAGGCCAGAGCAGGGCACGGAGGTCCCTCAGAGGCCCCACTCACTTCTTCATGACCATGTAGCGCAGGGAGTTGCCCAGGGTGTGATCCTCGTCGTGCAGCACGAAGGTGACGCAGTTCCCGTCCGTCCCATCCGCCTGGATCTGTCAGTGGCCGGAAGAGAAGAGAAGCTGTAACCTCCCTGAGGTCAGGGACACCCGAAGGGTGAAGGATCAGCTCCCGTGCTCAGCTCCCCAGGGTAACTGGGAGGGTTGTAGGTCTGGCTGGGCCACCTCTGGTGCTGCTGTGCGACCAAAACACTTTCAGAGAGGAGGGAAAGCTCCAAAACTGCACCTGGTTTTAAACCAGCTTAGTCCTGACCTCCGCCTGCTGTCCTTCCCCACAGGATGACCTCGAACCCCTGAACTTCATTAAACTGAGCCAAAAGGTTCCCTGCTGTCCCTCCTGTTTCGGGTGACACCATTTGCTGTCCTCAGCCTCATTCCCTGCAGGCCACGGACACGGCGGCCGAGCGGCCACTCCACGCCAGGGAAAGCCCCGCGGTATCCCGGGGCGGGCTGGGGGTCTCTGGGGTGACACCTGGGGGGTTTAGGGGCTGGAATGGAGGGGAAGGCAGGTGGGATGGAGCACCAGGGTGGGAGCACAGGGATCCGAGGGCGACCTGCAGAGCTGGGTGTCCCCTGGAGCCATCCTGACACGGTTTGTGCTGGTGCTGATGCCACCCCACCGCACGGGAGGGTGCCCTCCCACTAAACTTAGGAACGACAGGACCACGGAACCACGGAATCATTTAGGTCGGAAAAGCCCCCCGAGACCACCGAGCACAACCGTGCCCCAGCGCTGCCGAGGCCACCCTAACCCGCGTCCCCGAGTGCCACATCCGCGCGGCTTTGAAATCCCTCCAGGGACGGGCACTCCAGCAGCCCTGGGCAGCCGTGCCAGGCTGGGCAGCCCTTCCCAGGACGCATTTTCCCCGATACCCCCCCTCACCCTCCCCTGGCACAGCGGCTTCTCCCCGGGAGCAGAGCCCGGGCTGCGCGCTCCATCTCCTGTCAGGGGGCTGTGGGGAGCGAGCGCGTCCCTCCCGACCCCGCTCCTGATCCCATTCCCGACCCTGACCCCGACCCCGATCCCATTCCCGACCCCGGTCCCGATCCTGATCCCGATCCCGTTCCCATTCCCGACCCCGACCCCGTTCCCATTCCCCAC
>VZTE01002411.1:341625-377354 GCA_013397775.1 Eulacestoma nigropectus
AGGCCGCGCTCGGCGCCGGGCTCGGGGGTGGGAAAGGGGGTGGAGAGCGGGGCACAGGCCCGGGGGACACAGCGGCGCTACCGGGGCTCACTGCGGGTGTTGCTGCCGCGTTACGGGAGGGTTACTGGCCCGGTACTGGGGTGTTATTGCCGGGTTACCGAGGTGTTACTGATGTGTTACTGGCCTGCTACTGGTGTGTTACTGCCGTGTTCCTGGGGTGTTATTGCCGTGTTACTGGGCTGTTAGTCGTGTGTTACTGGTGTGTTATTAGTGTGTTACTGGCCTGCTGCCGGGGGTGTTACTGGTGTGTTATTGCCGTGTTACTGGTTTGTTACTGGCGTGTTATTGCCGTGTTACTGGTGTGTTATTAGTGTGTTACTGGGGTGTTATTTTTGTGTTACTGGGGTGTTATTTTTGTGTTNTGTTATTGCCGTGTTACTGGGGTGTTATTAGTGTGTTACTGGCCTGCTGCCGGGGGTGTTACTGGTGTGTTATTGCCGTGTTACTGGTTTGTTACTGGCGTGTTATTGCCGTGTTACTGGTGTGTTATTAGTGTGTTACTGGGGTGTTATTTTTGTGTTACTGGGGTGTTATTTTTGTGTTACTGGGGTGTTATTAGTGTGTCACTGGTCTGTTACTGGTCTGTTATTAGTGTGTTACTGGCCTGTTACTGGGGTGTTACCGATGTGTTACTGGTGTGTCACTGGTGTGCCTGGGAGTGCACAGTGTCGGGGAGGATGTAGCACTGCGTGGCTTAATGAGTTCATTAATTAATCCCAGGTGTGCTGGCGGGGGGTGTGGGGAGGCTGTAGGGGGTTGGGCTCTGTTCCCAGCGAACAGCGACGGGATGTAGCTGTGCCAGGGAGGTTTGGGTGGGATATTGGGAATATTCTGGCCTGGGAAGGGCTGTCCAGCCCTGGCACAGCTGCGTAGGGCAGTGGTGGAGTGCCCAGCCCTGGCGGGATTGAAAAGCCCTGCGGATGTGGCACTTGGGGACAGGAGTTAGGGTGGCCTCGGCAGTGCTGGGGAATGGCTGGACTCGATGGTCTTGGAGGGCTTTTCCAACCTAAACAATTCCCCGATTCCATGCTGTGGGCTGCACGTGTTCCCTCTTTAGAGAGCTGCTTACTCAACCGCTGTCAGTCGTGTTCTGCGTGCTTGCCCCCCTCCAAACCCTGTAACGCTGCTTCCAGGAAGGGTGGTGGGTCTGGGAGACCGCGTGGATTAATTTCCTTGGCGATTTGTTTCCGTAGTGATGCACTGGGGGAACCTGGAGTAAACTCCGTGAACTTGAAGCTGAACTTGGGATAAGCTGGAGCACAAGTGTCAGCAATTCTGAGGCTCAAAATGAACAGGAGAACCTCAGGGCTTCACGCTGGAATATTCTCTAATGAAATAATGATTTTTCCAGCTGCCCAGCAGAGGTTAAAGGGAAGCCTGGGCTGCTTTCTGCTGAGCTCACCCTGCTCAAACGAGCTCGTTATTGCAGCAGTTTGCAACTCGCCTTGTTCCGGGCTTAAACAGCAGCGCGGTGCCCTTTGCTTTCTGTAAGAGGATTTCTGGAAGTGCAGGCAGGGTCCTCCTCCGTGGCTCCCTGGCACTGAGCTGGGAACCTTCTGGGCCAGAAGAACCGCTGGAAAACAGTAAATCATCCTTACAGGAGTTATAAGCATCGTGTTGGAGACTGAGCCTGTGTTGGTGATGTTCCTTGAGAGGTTTTTCTGTGCCTTTTTTCTGTGCCCTTGTATTGGGAAGGAATTCCCAATTCCCTGTGAGGGTGGGCAGGCCCTGGCACAGGGTGCCCAGAGCAGCTGTGGCTGCCCCTGGATCCCTGGCACTGCCCAAGGCCAGGCTGGACGGGGCTTGGAGCAGCCTGGGACAGTGGAAGGTGTCCCTGCCATGGCAGGGGTGGCACTGGCTGGGCTTTAGGGTCCCTCTAACCCAAACCCTTCTGTGTTTCTAGGATCCTTCAGTTAAATCCCCAGAGGGACCTCAGACAGCAGCTCGTGCATCTTGCAGTGTCTTTTTGGAAGGTTTGACCTTGGCTACTTCCAGCTGTGTGATACTGTAAGTTTAGATAGCAAACAGCTCTGCCAAGGGGTTGATTTAAATGGATTTCACTCCTGACTCTTGCAACTGCTGGGGAGGGACGTTCTCCAGCAGTTTAACAGATTTGTGTTACTAACAGGAGCAACACAGGGCTGCTCAGGGACAAAAATGCTCCTCGTTAATCTCTTTTACTTCCTTTAACCCGTTCTGCTCAAAGCTGGGGCTGGTGTTACTGCAGAGCACGGGGCTCCTGTGTCCTGAGTGCAGCGAGGGCCAGGAATTTGGGGAGTTAGGGCTGAACTCAGGGAGTTGGGGACTGAATCTGGGGAGACGAGGGCTGTGAATCCAGGGAGGTGAGAGCCACGAGCTCAGGGAGCTGAGGGCTGTGAATCTGGGGAGTTGAGGACTGAATTTGGGGAGACGAGGGCTGTGAATCCAGGGAGGTGAGAGCCATGAACTCAGGGAATTGAGGGCTGTGAATCCAGGGAGGTGAGAGCCATGAACTCAGGGAATTGAGGGCTGTGAATTTGGGGAGACGAGGGCTGTGAATCCAGGGAGGTGAGAGCCATGAACTCAGGGAATTGAGGGCTGGGATCTTGTGCCAGCGAGTGTCACCTCCGTGCTGCTGCTGAACCCACCCTCGGGGGTGTGGGTTCCTTGAATATCCGACGCTAAAAGCACGGAGACTTGTGGGAATTGCCTAAAGCACTTCCCAGTGCTCAGTGTGAGGCTGGATTTGCTCTGCTCGGGGAGCTCAGGTGTCTGTGTGTGAGGGCTCTGTAGCCCTGAGGTTCAGCTGGTCCTTGCAGGGCAGGGGGAAGGTCTGGGGATGTGTTCTCTGGTACAGCTGCTCCTTTCTGTCACTGCTGGCTGGCTGCAGGAGCAGACAGTGGTTTCCTGGTGCTGGGCAGTCACCTGATGGCTCAAGAGGCTTAGTGGTGGTTGTGGTTCCAGGCCGTGCCCTGGTGTTGCTCCACGGGCCTGGGACAGCCCTGGGCTGGCCACAGCCTCTGTGTCCAGTGGATCTGGAGGGCCAGGAGGGTGCAGGGAATTCCCTGGGGTTACTTAGCTCACCGTGTTATTTAAGACAAGAGCATTTTGCCCTGAAAATGAGCCAAAGTGGAGATTACTCAGAGCTGAAACACAAAGGAATAAGCAATTCCTTGGAAGCTTCCTGCAGGAGCCACCAGCTCCACCTGAAGGGAAACCAAGGCAGAAACCAGACCCAGCAAGTTTATGAGGATGAAAGAAAACTAAACCTTGGAAAAGTCCCATTAAGTGCTGCTCACAGCAGACAGAAGGGCAACCCCAACAGCCAGAGAAGCTGTGGCTGCCCCTGGATCCCTGGAAGTGTCCAAGGCCAGGTTGGATGGGGCTTGGAGCAGCCTGGGATGGTGTAAGGTGTCCCTGCACATGGGGACGGTGTTGAGGGCCCTCCCAACCCAAACCATTCCATGGTTCTGTTCCCTTGGCAGCGCTCCGTGCTCCCAGGTGGGTGTGTGGAGTCTGCCCTGTGAATAAATCCATGACTTTACCCTTTTCCTCTCCAATGCCGGGCTCAGACCTGTGGGAGGTTTGCAGATGCCCTGGTGGGTGCTGGATCTGTGGAGCTCAGACTGGGCAGGTGAGCCCTGCTGGGGTGGGGGTGGTGGGACCTCCCTTCACGGCCTCGTTAATCCAGAAGAGATCCCCAGTTCCCATCAGGCAGTGCCAGGGGGATGGGGAGTCTGGCTGGGCACGGATCCAGGAGCTCAACCAGCACTCCTGCTCTGTGACTGCTCCCAGAGGTGTCCTGGGGCATTTGAGACAGGTCTGTGATCTTTCCGGATGTTTCGAGGCACAGAACAGAGCGGGCACTAAGTAGGGCCTAAGTGCGAAGTGAAAAATGAGATTTTTGGGTTTTGCAGGGTCCAAAGTCGTCCTAAGTCCTTCCTAAGCAGAAAAGAGGCTTATGGATGTGTGGGATGAGCGGGGCAGCTGTCCCAGCTGGGCTCTGACATGTGCTCGGTGTGTTAGAGCTGGCTCTGGCAGTAGGTTCATGTGCTGATACTTGAGCTGATTAAGAGCGTCCCTGTCTGTGGCAGCAGGGATGTTTTTCCAACTCTGGAGACCGATGGAATCCCACAAGGGTTTGGGTTGGAAGGGGGCTTAAAGCTCATCCAGTTCTGACCCCGACACCTTCTGCTCTCCCAGGCTGCTCCAAGCCCCGTCCAGCCTGGCCTTGGACACTGCCAGGGATCCAGGGGCAGCCACAGCTGCTCTGGGCACCCTCAGTGCTTCACCACCCTCACAGGGAACAGCTTCTTCCGTATACCCAACCTGAATTTCCTTCTTCCAGTTGGAAGCTGTTCTGCTTGTGCTGTCACTGCAGTTCCTGATGCAGAGTCCGTCTCCTGCTTCCTTGTCCGTCCCTCCAGGCACTGGAAGGGGCTCTGAGGTCTCCACCCAACCTTCTCTCGTCCTCCCCAGCTCTCTGTGCCCTGGCCAGGTGGATCCATGTGCAGCTGAGGATAAAGGATCAGTTTGCAGAGGTTCTGCCTGCTTTGAGCAGGGCAGATCGTGAGCTGTCACAGCAATCCCGTGGGAACACACCCTGGGAGCGTCTGGATCATGGAAGGGAACGTTGTGGTGGGACCGAGCTCGGGGCAGTGATTCCAGGGCACTGTGGGAGCAGTCAGAGCCCTGGGCTGTGTCACAGCTGTGACACCATCACTGCCTTCCTGCTCCAGAGCTGGGCACGGGCAGCTCTGCCAGGAATGAGCAAGGGAAAACTTAAGGGTCAGCTGAAGAGCAAAAAAGGAGCACTGGCGGGTAGAAATCCAGGTGGGAGCAAGGCGGGGGGAGTTTCCGTGGGGATCACTGAGTGCAGGGCACGGCGGTGGGAAAAACCCCTTTCCTGGAGGGCTTCGTGTCGTCGTGAGCAGAACCTGAAAGGGGAAATGAGAGACCTTTGTGGGGTCATGGTGTCCTGGCTGAGTCCTGGCCACATCCTGGTCCCTGTGCCAGGGGACGCTGCAGGTCCCTGTGCTGAGGGCCACCCTGCGGGTCCCTGTGCCACCCTGCGGGTCCCTGTGCCACCCTGCGGGTCCCTGTGCCACCCTGCGGGTCCCTGTGCCACCCTGCGGGTCCCTGTGCCACCCTGCGGGTCCCTGTGCCACCCTGCGGGTCCCTGTGCCACCCTGCGGGTCCCTGTGCCACCCTGCGGGTCCCTGTGCCACCCTGCGGGTCCCCGTGCCAGGGGTCACCCTGCAGGTCCCCGTGCCACCCTGCAGGTCCCCGTGACAGTGGTCACCCTGCAGGTCCCCGTGCCACCCTGCGGGTCCCTGTGCCACCCCGCAGCTCCCCGTGCCACCCTGCAGCTCCCCGTGCCACCCTGCAGCTCCCCGTGCCACCCTGCGGGTCCCTGTGCCACCCTGTGGGTCCCCGTGCCAGGGGGCACCATGCAGCTCCCTGTGCCACCCTGCGGGTCCCTGTGCCACCCTGCAGCTCCCCGTGCCACCCTGCAGCTCCCCGTGCCACCCTGCGGGTCCCCGTGCCAGGGGTCACCCTGCAGGTCCCTGTGCCAGGGGTCACCGTGCAGGTCCCCGTGCCACCCTGCGGGTCCCTGTGCCACCCTGCGGGTCCCCGTGCCACCCTGCGGGTCCCTGTGCCACCCTGAGGCTCCCCGTGCCACCCTGCAGCTCCCCGTGCCACCCCGCGGGTCCCTGTGCCACCCCGCGGGTCCCTGTGCCACCCTGCGCGTCGCCACGGCCCAGCTCCCGAGATGAGCCCTGTTTTGTCCCCAGACAGGAGAGGAGCCATGGCCATCCTGTTCGCTGTGGTGGCCAGGGGCACCACCATCCTGGCCAAGCACGCCTGGTGTGGGGGCAACTTCCTGGAGGTGACGGAGCAGATCCTGGCCAAAATCCCCTCCGAGAACAACAAACTGACCTATTCCCATGGCAAGTGAGTGACCCCTCCCTCGGGGCTGGGGGACGCCGGGGGGGATGCACGAGGACAGGAATGGCCTGAGTGTGTTTGGGGGTTTCTCTGTAGTTCTGCAGGGGTTTTTCCCATCCAATTCCCGTTTGATGGAACGTGCCACCAGCTCAGCAGCTGCTTTTGTCCCCCAGAGCTCTGCAGCATCGCCAGGATTTGAGTGCAGCTCCAGCAGCAGCACCAAGGCGGGTGATACAAAATCGAGTTTCCTATTTTTATACCATTCCAAAGTGAGCTGGAGGGTGCCCAGCTGTGGCATCTTTGGAGTTTGGCTTATGGAAGCTTTCCCTGGATTTTCTGAGGCTTGAACGTGGCTTTAGGTAAAACCGTCACCCTTCTCGGGCTGCTTTGAGACAAGCTGTGCTCACAGACCGTGTGGAGTCACCCTGGGCTGCCCCCGACCCAGTCTGCAGGACGGAGGGGTTTTTCCCAGGATTTTTCCAGCTCTCTGAACTGCCCTTGGTCAGGGTTGGTAGGACAGGGAGTAGATGCTTCATCACCTGGGACTTCCTGCACGTGGGGAGCGGGTGAGTCAATGGGAACAAACTGAAACAACTGTGGAAAAAACAAATTTAGAGGTGTTGGAGCCCATTCCGGCTCTTTTTTTGGAGCCCATTCCGGCTCTTTTTTTGGAATTGGCAGCATGGCTGGATCCTCTCTGGTGCCCAAGCTGTTGTGTCAGGGCTGTTCTGAGGATTCAGGAGATGGGGATGGGCTTCCCACATCCTTCCTGTGGGAGATGTTTTGGGGGCAGTGCCTGCTCTGGAGTCTGACACACCTAGGATGCTGCAGCTTTTCTCTCCTGCTGGAATTTTCAGGGTACAGTTATTCCTTTAAGGGAAGGGAAATCATTGCATTGAGTGCTGTTCAACCAACTGCAAAGCTGAGTTTGAGGAGAGCTGGAGTGGGTTTTTAGAGGTAACTGGGCAGAATGTGAAGGTCGTGAAGCTCAGTGAGCACCTGGAGTTGTTCCTCCTGTCTGGAATCTCCCAGGGATCCTCTGCCTTGCCAAGGTCCCAGCCCATAGGCTGAAAAACTCCCTGGATTCTGTCCAAGGTAGTTTACCCTGTTCTGAAACAGGAAAAACTTGAGTTTCTTTGAACTTTGAACTCCTTAAATTCATGTAATGAGTTCCTTTTGTTTTCAAGAAGAACCTCTGTGTCTTTTGTATAAATCTCCAAAGAAAAGGAGCCCTCTGGCATCAGGAATTCTTGGGGTTCCTCTCTCTCTGCTGTTGGGATCCTTCTTGGGCTCTCTGAGGAGTCTCCAAGGTGGTACCAGACCAGTTTCACCTCACTCCTTCCAGGAGAGTTGTAGGATTTTGGAACTTTTTTATGGGAACAGACCTTCAGTGCAGAGCCCTGTGTCAGGGGGAGTGAGG
Organism: Eulacestoma nigropectus; assembly: GCA_013397775.1. NCBI lineage: Eukaryota > Metazoa > Chordata > Aves > Passeriformes > Eulacestoma > Eulacestoma nigropectus. The sequence continues at coordinate 349,034 of VZTE01002411.1, forward strand.
GTGCCCCACCCTCACCTTACCTGGGACATGTTGGCATCTGTGCCAGCTCCGTAGGAAAACCGGGATTTTCTCTTCCCAGCCCCCAAAGGCCCCACAGGCAGCAGTGTTTTCTGGAAAATGAGTCCTGTGGCAGCTTGCAATGACCTTTTATTCCTTCCTTTCAATCCCTGCAGTTACCTGTTCCACTACATCTGCCAGGACAGGATCATTTACCTGTGCATCACAGATGATGTGAGTATTTGGGGCACAGCTGTGGCCCAGGGGAATTTGGGAATTTTGGGATCCACGTGGCAGTTATTAGTGAGGGCTGATCTGAGGTGCCTTTTATCCCACTGGGGCTGCTCTAACCTCAGTTACAGCTTTGAACTCAGCCTGGAGCTCAAATCAGAGTCGTGAGGTGGTTTGGGTTGGGAGGGACCTTGAAAATCCTCCCATTCCAGCCCTGCCACGGGCAGGGAGCTTCCACTCCTGTGCGTGGTGAGTTTCGGGGTGAAGTCCTTGGCTTTGCCCAGTTTCTCTCTCGGTGCAGCGGGTCGGTGGTGCAGAGACCATTCCAGCTGCCAGTGGAATTTGCCTGGTGCTCCTGAATTCTGGGAGTGCTGAAGGAAAACCTCCCCTGAGAGCAGCAGCAGAGCTGGGCCAGCCCTGGGGCCGCCCTGGCCGAGCAGAGCAGTGCCAGTGTCACACCCAGCCAGGCCAGCCAGAGCTGGGAGCTGCAGCCCCTCCAGCCCTGTGTGATTCCAGATGTTCTCTGCTCTCTGTTCCCAGGACTTCGAGCGCTCCAGAGCCTTCACGTTCCTGAACGAGATCAAGAAGCGGTTCCAGACCACGTACGGCTCCCGAGCCCAGACTGCCCTGCCCTATGCCATGAACAGCGAGTTCTCCTCCGTCCTGGCTGCACAGCTGGTGAGGCCTCCAGCCCCTTCCCTGCCAGCCCAGCTTCCCCCAGGAATCCTCCTCGGGCTGGCTTGGGGGGGGGTTTGGGATGTCCCTTGGATTACAGACGGGATGTCCTGGGAATGGCGGCTGTAGGGTCACCCTCTGCCTGTGGGGTGGGAGGCTCTCAGTGCTCTGCTGCTCTCCAGGGAGGGCTTGGCTCTTTTCCTGCTGATCCCATGGGAAGGGCCAGGTTTGGGGGTGTCACGGGTGCAGGAGGAGGGGGACAGCAAAGCTCTGGCCCCAAGTGTAGGAATTCTGGGCCACTCCCAGCCGTACCAGTTGTGTGTCGGGGTGCAGGGTGAGGCCGGGGCTCTGAGGGAGGGTTTGCACCTGCGCTGTTCCTGCCTGGAGTTTGCAGGGGGATTCGGGACTGTGGAGGGGGTTTGGAGCAGGGAGAGTCGTGGGAGCTCATTCCAGGAGCTGCTCCTTGGTTTCCACGGCAGAGGGAGAGCCAGGAACAGCGATGGCAGTGCATGAGAACGGGAGTAACTTCCTGTGGGAGAGGAAGGAGCTTTTCCTCTCCAGGCTTTGATGTGTGGGGACTGAAAGTACCCACAGTGCTGACTCATCACTTGATGAGCTGTTCAGGGCTGGAATAAGCTGGAATTGCCTTATCAGAAGAGCCCGGCTGTCTTTGGAGCCATGGGGCTGATACTCCTCTGAAATCCCAGCCTCCCCCTCTCCCCCAGCACAGCAGGAGCTGCCTGCCCGAGCTTTTCCACACTGCTGGGATCCAGGGGTCAGCTGAGGGGAGTTCAGTGCTGACAGAGCCCTTCCCTCCCCGATTCCACGGGCTGTGAGGGCTGGCATTCCCTGGGGTGCAGGAGCAGGGATGTTCCCCAGGAGGTTCCTGTGTGAGGCTGAGGGGCAGGCAGAGATCCAGCCCCAGGTGCAGCACTCAGGTAATCCTGCAAAGGGAGGCTGTGCTTCCAGTGAAACCAGTGCCCGGCATTGCCAGTGGCCAGTCTGAAACCTTCTGGGAATCTCCCCCTGAGGAGAAGGAGGAGGAGCTGCTGGATTTGGCGCTGTCACCGTGAGGGTGAGTGCCCAGCTGGGGTGGCAGTGTCAGGCTCTGGCTCCCTGTGCTCTCAGGGATGCAAACTGAACTTTAAACCAGAAGAAAATCAGGGTTTCAGCAGCCACGTGGGTGATGATGGAGCAGAGCAGTGGTGATGGGAGCAGTGACTTAAAATCCACGCAGGAATAGCAGAGCTCAGCTCCCTGATGCTGCCTTGGCCTTGGAATCTGCAAACACTGAGGCTCCTCTAACCTGGCACTGGCTCGTGCTGCTCTCGCCCGCCCCGAGCTGTGCAGTCACCAGAGGATCCCTGGGATCCCCAAACTGGGGGGAGCAGTCTGAGAGAGGTCCCTGTGAGGGGAACTGGGGGGAATTGAGGGGAAGGGGTGACAGGAGTGGTGCTCAGGATAACACCAGAGGGGCTGGCAGCAGCAGCAGAGCTGTCACTGGGGGCTCAGCTGTACCCAGGAGGTGACAGGGGAGATCTCTGGGATGGCTCCAGGGCAGGGGATGGCTCCTGGCTGCTCCTTTCCTTTGGGGAGGGCACCCAGGCCACTCACACTGGCCACCTGCAACATCTGGTGTGGCATTCCCAAGCTGCTGGCTTGCTGAGGGTCCTGTTTTCCCTGGCTCCTGGTTTGTTGAAGATCCTGTTTTCCCTGGCTCCTGGTTTGTTTGAAGGTTCTGTTTTCACTGGATCCTGGTTTGCTGAGGGTCCTGTTTTCACTGATGGTTGGTTTTTGAGGCTCCTGTTCTCCCTGACTCCTGGTTTTTGAGGCTCCTGTTTTCCCTGCCTGTTGTGTGTTGCAGAAATACCACTCGGAGAGCAGAGGCCCAGACCAGGTGGCAGAGACACAAGCCCAGATCGATGAACTCAAAGGGATCATGGTCCGGAACATCGGTACTGCTTCCCTTGGGAAACGCTCTCAGCAGCTTCCTTTGTTTTGGGGTTGGGTGTTGACAAGTCTGACCATTCTAAATAGAGAATTGGATCTGGAACTGACCAAAATTCAGTCCCAAAATGCAGCCTGTGAGGTGTGAGGCTGTTCCCTAAGTCGCTGCTTATCCCGGGAAGGCTGGGAACTGCAGCAGGAGCTCCTGGATAGGGGCTGGGTGTTGGGAGCAGCTTTTGGCACTGGGATTTCACCTTCAGAGCTGGATCTTTGTCTCTTTTCTCCAGACCTTGTGGCACAAAGAGGAGAGAAGCTGGAGCTGCTGATTGATAAAACAGAGAATCTCGTGGATTCGGTGAGTCTGGGGAGACCCTGGGAGTGGGGAAGTTGTGTTACTGCACCAGGGAGGTGGGGACAGCACCTGGAGACACTGAAAGGGACACAGAAGCATCGAGACCTGCAGGGAATCCTTCCCCCTTCTCAGAGCTGTTTCCCAGCTGCATCCATCCCACTTTGGGGAAGATCCAGCTCCCCCTTGCTCCCTGTGCCACAGCCAGCCAAGGGTGGCACGTTCCTGTCCTCATCCCTTGTGCCCAAGGTGGGGAAAGCCCTCTCGTTATCTGCAGTGACAGGAGAGAGAAAATCACAATTTGCACTTCCCTGGCGGCCTGGGCTGAAGGCAGCTGGATGCAAATAAACTGGGAAATGTGCATCTGTGGAGTTGTTCTGATCCCAGCAGGGAAAGTGTGGCTGATTTAAAATTAAAAAAGCTGAGTTGTTGCATCTAAATAATCTTTAAAGACTCTGGAGCTTCTTGGAGTGTTTCTGAGGAAGTGCAGACTGAAAAAAAAAACCCAAATTAATGCAATTCTAAAGCACTGTTATCTGGTAAAGTGCTGTGCACTTTGGAAGCTTTTTGTCTTTCCTTTGGGAATCCCTGGCTCAGCATCCTCCTCTGCAGCATCCTGGCCTGGTGCCCAGCTCCTGTGGCATCCAGTCCTCAGGCTGGGAGAGTGCCAGGAGCTCCTGTGTGGGGATCCAAGCATCTCGGAGCTGTCAGGAAGCCCCCCTGCTTTGGAGGGGCAGCAGAGATGCCTGGAGTTATCCAGCAGGAGCAGTCCTGCAGCCCCCAGGTGTTCAAACCTTCCCCCATCCTCAGGTGGTGGCAGGAGTGAAAGCTCAGGGAAAGCTTTAGGGAAAGGGGCCGGAATTCCTTCAGCAGCTGGGCTGAGTTGCTGGAGGAGCTGTCCCAGGGAGTGCTGGCTTTTGGAATCCACAGGGAAAGGAAGGGATGGAATTCCTGCAGTGGGAATGCCCCACAGCCCAGGAGGGAACGTCCCGGAGATCCAGGGCTGGCGTTCCCTCCCCTCCTCGGGAATGGGCTCCAGGGCAGAACTGCAGCTCTGGGGATGTGGCTCCTGCCTGCTGCAGCCTCATGGAGGGGGGAGTGTAGGAAAAGCTGGCACCAGCCAGTGCTGGAATGGCTGCTTCCAGGGGCAGTGCCTCCTGCCCTGAGCTGTGTGGGAATGGCCGCGCTGACCCAGCCCGGGGGGCGTTCGGTGCCCAAACCCTGTTTTGAATGAGTGGAATTGCAGGGTACAGAGAGGAGACTTGGAATGGGACAAGCACGAGCTTTCCATGGCAGGTTACCCAGAGCAGCTGTGGCTTTCCCTGGATCCCAAGGCCAGGCTGGACGGGGCTTGGAACAGCCTGGGATAGTGGAAGGTGTCCCTGCCCGTGGTAGGGGTGGAATGGGATGAGCTGTAGGTCCCTTCCCACCCAATCCATCCTGGGATTTTCCTTGTTTTCTCTTGCAGTCAGTCACTTTCAAAACCACCAGCAGGAACCTTGCCCGAGCCATGTGTATGAAGAACCTCAAGCTCACCATCGTCATCATCATCGTGTCCATTGTAAGTGTGGAGCACAGGAACCTGGAGCTCCTGTGCCAGGCTGAGCCCCTGGGAACACCAAACCCACGTTGTTACCCTGGGATCTGGGTGGGCTCAGCTCTGCCTGGGAGGGCAGGACGAGGGCGAGGAGTGTCCTGATGGGCCTGTGTGAGGAGAGGGCGAAGGCTCTGGACAATCCCTACTGCAGTGAGGGGCTGGGGGGGCTCAGCCTGGAGGAGAGGAGGTTCAGGGGGGACCTTGTGGCTCTCCAAGCACCTGAAGGAGGTGGGGTGAGGTGGGGTTGGCCTCTTCTCCCAGGCAACTGGGGAAATGGGCTCAGGTTGCATCAGGGGGGTTCAGGTTGGATATTAGGAAAAATTCCTTCCCTGAGGAATTAACCCTGAGGTTAAACCCCAGTCGGCATTGGGGTCACCCTGGAGGTGTTGAGGAAACGAGTGGATGTGGCACTTTGGGACATGGTTTAGTGGATGTGGTGGGATTGGGTCAAAGGTTGGACTCGATGATCCTGAAGGTCTTTTCCAACCTTTGTGACCCTCTGAGAGCAGATGGGAGCACCGAGTCCCTGAGCTGCCCCTGCTCGCCCCAGCAGCAGCTGAGGTGCCCTGCTCGAGCTGAGGTGGCTTCTTAGCCCTCAGTCCTGGTGGGATCTCGTTCTGTGACTCTGAAGGGGCTGTTTTGTGTGATAGTTCCCCTGCGGCTGTAAGGACTGAAAGGAGCAAGGTGAGGGGGCTGAGGGCAACTGCAGGGTCAGGGTGGGAAGCTCTTTGTCACCTCCTCCACGGGGCCAGTTCTCAGCTGCAGGGCTGTGCAGGGACGGGAGGGTGTTAGATTCTTCAAAGCTTTGACCATCCAGGGTTCCCAGGGTGTGCTGTGGCAGCTGATGGATGCTGGAATCCCTAATTCCCTCCGGCGTTCCCGTTCTCCCTGCCAGGTGATCCTGTACATCATCCTGTCGGCCGTGTGTGGCGGGCTGGCCTGGCCCAGCTGCGTGCAGAAGTAACTGGAGCTGGTGCTGGGCACTCGGAGATGAGGCAGAGCGTGAAGAAGGAACCTCCAGAGAAACTCCCGCCTGTCACCACTGCCACCTTCCACCTCCCATCCCTCCAGGACTTGAGACTTTTTGCCTTACCACCCATACGGACCCAGCCGGTCGCTGCTCCTGCAGCTGCGACCCCAAGAGTGGGCTGGGTTAATTACTTGAAAGGATTTTTGTGTTCCTTTTGCTGTCCCAATGCCGCCCTTCCGGAGGGTTCCGTGCACGCTGGCCCCGTGTCCGCGTGGCTTCGCACCTGGGCGGGGACGGGAGAGGCTGCAGCTGTCCCACCTGGGATGGAGCTGTCCCACAGAGGTGGTTCGGGGTGGGCTGAGCCAAACTAACGGGGACAGGCGGGTTTGGGGTCCCACAGAGCCTCTCCTGCACGTCTGGCCACACGTGGCTCTCAGTGCTGCACCACGGGGAGGTCACGGCGTCACCCTGGCACAACAAACGGGGTCTGGGCTTTGTGCACTCATGGGTGGAGGTGCTGCTTCTGGGCCATCTCCCTGTTCCTGCAGTGATCCTGCAGGCAGGAGGAGGCTGTGGGGTCACCGCAGCGTCTGCAATGGCTGCCTCTTCATCCTCACTTCTTCCTCATCTCCCCCTGGGCTGGTGGCTGAACGGACACGGCGAAGGAGACGCTTGCACCCAGTTCAGGATCTGCTTTCTCACAGATGATTTCTCCTGCTCCTCTTTGGAGGGTGGACTGCAATGAATAGAATTCTGTCACTGGCTACGGTGAATTTGGGGCCAATCTGGCTTGCTGAGATGTCAGGGAGCTGCTGCTTGTGCTTCTCCTGGAAGGTGTGCACTGGAACTGGAGGGCAGAGAAGGGTTGGCGTTGGTGGCTGGTGACTTTCTCCAAGGTCTGAGGGAGAAGGGCTCTGCCAGAGGAGGTGGTAACATTCTCCTCTGGAAGGATTTCAAACCAAACCCAAGGCTGGTAACCAAATGCAGGCTCAGGGGCGCTGTTTGTGTCCCAGCTGCACATCTCCATCCCCAGCCAGGCCTGGCTGAGGGAGCTGCTGGGGCCTGGGCAAGGGCTGGTGGCACTTCTGTGCTGGAGCTGATGGGCTCCTCTCCCAGGGAAGAAACAAACACCCTTCAGGTGGGAAGGAATCTGCTTTTGGCCCAGAGAGGTCGAGGGATGGAAGGGGGAGGCTTCTTTTGGTGCCTGAGCTGGAGCATGAGGTCGGTGCCGTGGGGTCCTGGTGACACTGGCAGGGTGGGGACGTGGCTCTGCTGCTCCTCCATGTGTGACACTGACCATGGAGCTTCCCAGCAGGACCCAGACAAAGAGTTCTCCTGTAAACAGCAGCTCCTTTGGATTGGTCTTCTGCTGGGCTGAAGTTTCACCAAGGGTGATTGGACCTTGCTACCCACAAAGTGCCAGTGGCCACTGGCACCTGCTTCTCTTTCTGTTCTGAATGTAAAGCTTGGAGACCCCTCCCTGCAGCTCCAGCTCCTGCAGCCCCAGGTCCAGCTGTGCATGTTTTAGGGATCGTGCTGTTACCATGTTCATTTGGATGATTTCTTGTCTTCTGTACAAATAATTTTTAAAGAAAATCCTTCCTTTCCTTCTCGAGGATGCACTGAGGCATTAGTGTAAAAACATGACCTTGATTTCAATAAAATTCCTGTACAGAAAGCAGAGTTCCTTAGTTCTGTGGGAAACCTACCTTGGGAATGCCCAGTGCTGGTGCAGGGATAGTTTTGGAAGCAGGCTCATGCATCGGGATGAGGGAGCTGGATTTCCTCTTGGACTTGCAGGAACTGCTGGAGTTGTTGGTTGTTACCTCAGTTTGAGGCAAAGCTGCATTTCAATGCTATCAGCCAGGGCTGGGATGATAGAGAATACTGGGAGCTGAAGGGAGACCACTTGGTGTGAAACCAGCTTAGAAAAATGAAAGGATAAAATTAAATTAACAGCTCTGTGATGGTTCCACAGAGCTGTGCTCAGTGTCCCCTCCTGAGGTGGGACAGCCCCTCCCCAGTGCCTGTCAGCATCAGGTTTGTACTGAAAATGCTGCGAACCCAAGCAGAATCCAACCTCAGCCCCTTCCTGCTGCTCTGCTCAGCCTGGAACTGGATCCAGCTCTGCATCTCCACAGCCATCCAGGCTGGGAAACAATGGAAACAACCCCACCTGCCTGAGAGGCTTTAACTGGGATGTGACCTTCAACTGTTTAACATTTTACTCTTCCAGGAAGTTTCTCTTCTTTACCTACTGTTAAATGTTCCTGAAAGAGCAGCAGCTCTTGACTCAGGTGCCCACAGAGGAAGGCAGTGCCTGGAAAATCCCCTTTGGAATAGAGAGCACAGGGAAGGCAACAGGAGAACCCTCAATACAGAAATCAAACATGTTGCTGGTGTTTCACCTTTCAGTGCCCTGGCAAGATCAGTGTGAGCTGTGCCAGCCTCAGAAAAGAAAGCTCTGCATGAGGGAAGAGCCTCAACAGGGCAGGGCTGGGACCCCACTGAGCTTGACCAGGGTGGGAGAAGCCTCTGCAAACTCAGCTGTGTCATCCTGGGGAGGGGAGGGGAGGGGGTTACAGTGAGGGACTGAGCAGCAGCTCCAGCCGAGGCTCCTGGGCCTCTTCTCTGCCCTGTGACTGCTGCTGGTGCCAGCCCTGCCCTGGCAGGGGCCGAGTGGTGGCACAGGAACACTCCAGCACTGTGGTCCCAGCTGTCTCTTCCTCTTCTCCCTGTTCCCAAGTGATCTCTGCAGTGCAGGAACTTCCCCTGTGCTGCTTCCTGGCTTTGGTTCTGCCCAGGCCACGTGGGGATGGTTCAGAAATGGCACACACCGAGTGCTGTGGATTTTTGATTTACTAACACTCACCTTGTCCTTCCGATCGCCGAGGAATTAAAGGTAAATCTCACTCCTGGCATCCTAGCAGGCTTTACTGGAGCCCTGTTTATCCTTGCAGAGCTCTGTGCTGTCAGGAAAAGCCTCGTTCGTGGCACAAAACTCACCGCTGGAATAAAGCAGATCGACTTCAGCACCATAACATTTTATTAAACTACACTATCAAAGTCACATTGATGGCAGGGAGAACATTGCTATCAGTGCATATTTCCTGGACTAAGACTGTATTTGTAGCATCCAGCACTTGCTGAGGAAAAGGACACTGGAACAGAATCCTTAAGAGACAGTAGAAAACTTCTACAAAAGTCAGGGCAGTTGGGAACCAGCTGAGAGCTCCAACACTTCAAGACAAAGCTGTCAGGGAAGGTGATTTTTAAAAAGTTTTACTCTTAAGTGGTGTTGAACTCGCTCAGCTGAGGTAAGAAGGTGCTGGTGCCCAGCAGTTCTGAACTGGCATCCCTGTCCCTGCCTGTTCCCACCCCACACAAATATTGTGTACTGCTCCTTGTGACCTGTGCTGACACCTGGCTACAACTGCTCAAAGTGTTCTACAGTTATAAAAACCTGCTGCAGCTCTAGACCAAACAATAAAAAGTAGCAGAAATACATTCTATACAGAAGTAAAAAAAAAAAAACAACCGAACCAAACCAAACCCAGTTGAGTTTCAGACAAATATTAAAGTACATCAGGCTGGGTTTAAAAAGTCTCAATTCTAACACCTATGTCACTATCTCTACTCTCCACGAGCTCTGCCAACAGCACCAGCTCAGAGCTGCTTCTGGCACAGAGGACACCCCCAGCTTTGCAGCACCCCTGGGAAGGGACGGTGGCAGACCCTCCCCAGGGCTGCAGGCAGGGTGTGGATGAAATAAGGCTTCTTCTGTCTTCCTGGGAAGACTCGGGGTTCAGTGGAGCGAGGAGCTGCCTGTGCCAGCCCCGGCTCCTGGCAGAGCAGAGGGGAGAGCCCAGGATGAGGGATAAGTACAGCAGTCTGCAGGGACAGGGGCTCAGGGCCTTTCCCAGGGAGGTCATGCCCAGCCAGCTGGGATCTGCTCCACGGAGGTGTTTCGGGGTGTCAGTAGCAGCCATCCTTCCAGGAGTCGTCCTCGGGGGCCTGGGGGGTCTGTGCTGCCTGGAGGAACCTGGGGGGACAAAACAACACATCAAGGACAGCTCCAGGCAAAGCCCTGTGGTGGACACAGGTTTGGGTTACCAACATCTCCCTGCCCTGGGTGAAGTGCTGTTGTCACACCCTGAGCACCAGCAGCACCAGTTTGAGGCACTTTAAGGAAATTCAGTGACTGTTACTGGATGTTTAAACACTGACACCTGCCAAATTAACACTGTTGTGACTTCAGCCCATGACTGAGTCCAAGAGAAATATTCTTCCATGCAAACATAACTGAACACATGAAAAATAATCAGGTATGTAGAGTACTGATATAAATTAAGAGATAAAAAATTCCCTTTTTCGTGTTTTTAAAGTAAGTAGACACATTTCAATGTAAAGCTCCAAGGGGACATTAAAGACCAACAAGCACTGGTTGCTTCTTGGTCTGGTATCAGTCATATCATAGCAGTAAGTCTGAATCAATTTCATTTCCCTCCACCATGAAAGTCTGATTTGTAGCGTAACAGCTGTAAAAAAACCAGCAACAAGAAAAACAAATTTAAGTTTTGTGACACCACTCCCCCTGCTCTGCTTTCACCCCGCTGGACGAAGTTACCACAACGACCAAGAGGTTTGAGGCCCCACTCACCTCCTGGACGGCGGCGTCGCCTTTCCCTTGGGCACGGCCACGCCTCCCACGGCCGGCCGCGCTTTCAGGCCGGAGGGTTTGGCCACGGTGACCATGGTGGTGCTTCTGGAAGTGCAACTGCTGCTGGGAGAGCCCGTGTGGAGCTGTGGCTTCCGGCCCCCGGGCACGGGAGCCGTGTAGCTGCAGGGCTTGCCCACCTGCCTGCCGGACAGCAGGGAGCCGCTTCCCGAGGCCGCCTTCCCGGGCTGGCGCCCGGTGAGCGGGGACTGCCCGGCCCCCGAGGAATACCTGAGCTTGCTGGGAGTCAGACCTGCAGGGAACACAACAGGACCGTAACCACCCTGCAGGCCGCTGGAGGGTGGCCGAAGAGAAAGGGAACGGAGCGTGTGGAAGGCGTGGCACTGACCTGCTGACCGCTGCTGAGTCCGGGGAATGCGGCTGCTGGGCACCTGCAGCTCGGACTCCAGGCTGCGGCTGCTCCGCACGGCCTCGAGCGCGCGCAGGCTGCTCCGGGCCAGGTTGGGCATGCTGTGCCTCAGCTCCTCTGAAAGCAAACACAGCCTCAGCCTCCTGCTGCCTGCACAACTCGTGCACTCAAAAGCAGAGCAGTCTGTACCTAGTCCTCAGCTTCCAGTAAGCAGCAGTGCTTTTGAAATCGCAGGATACGGAGGCTGGAGGAGACCTTCGAGGTCATCCCATCAACCCAGCGCCACCATAATCACCCCTAAGCCACATCCCCAAGTGCCACATCCAGAGATGGTGACTCCACCACCTCCCTGGGCAGCTCAGTCCAAGGCCTGACCACTTCTGTAGGGAAACAATTCCTTCTAACACCTAGCCTGGACCTCCCCTGGTGCAACTTGAGGCCATTTCCTCTTGTCCTTTCACTTGGGACATTGCAGAAGAGACCAACCCCCACCTGGCTGCAGCCTCCTGTCAGGAGTTGTAGAGAGCAGTAAGGTCTGCTCTGAGCCTGCTCTTCTCCAGACTAAACAACTCCAGCTCGCTCAGCCACTCCTGGTGCTCCAGCCCCTTCCTCAGCCCCATTCCCTTCTCTGGACACGCTCCAGCCCTCAATGTCCTTTGTGCGGTGAGGAGCCCAGAACGGGACACAGCACTCGAGGTGTGCCCAGCACAGGGGACAATCCCTGCCCTGGTCCTGTGGCCACCCTGCTCTCGATCCAGGCCCCGCCGCCCTTGGCCTTGCCCACCTGGGCACGTGCTGGCTCATCTCCGGCACCGCCCGGTCCCTTCCTGCCCAGCAGCACTCCAGGCACTCTGCCCCCAGCCCGGAGCCCTGCAGGGGGACCCGCGGGTGCCAGAACCCCTCTCCCCGGCTCAGCCCGGCCCTCACCTTCGCTGTTGGCGTACTTGAGGCGCTCCTGCATGGGGCTCTGCACGGCCCTGCGCGGGGCGCGCAGCCGCGACGCCGAGGCCCTGCCGGGCTCCGCGGCCGAGGAGGGGGACTGGCAGCGCGGGGAGCTCAGCGGGGACGGCGAGTAGCGGTGGGCGCTGCGGAAGGACAGCGAGCAGTCGCAGTCGTCCTCGTCCTCCAGGCTGTAGGTGTCGAACTCCTGGTCGCTGTAGGTGCCGCGGCGCAGCGAGTGCAGGGAGGCGCTGGAGCTGCGCCGGGACACCGAGGCCGAGCTGGAGGCGCAGTCCTGGCGCAGGCCTGGGGACGCGGGGGACACAAATTCCAACAGCAAATCCCAAAGCAGTGCTTTGACAGTGATTTGCTTCCCGCTGGAAGGAGGGTCAGGTTAACGCCCGTCCTCCCCGGAATCCATCAGCGGGAACAGCGTCACCTGCATCAGCACTGGTTAATTACAGCACAATTAACATTCAGGGGACCTGCAGTGCTCCCCAGTCCCACCTGAGATTGTGGACATTGCCATCAAGCTCCAGTAGCTTAAGTAGGTATGGGAGTCTCACTTACAAGGTAAATCTTTTAGTTCAATTAATTCTGCACCCACCAGCATTTCAAAGGTGGAAACAAAGATTTGAAATCTGCCTCCCATGGACACACACCTGCCTTGCACTGGCACCTGGGTTATTTACAGCTCCTCCCCAGCCTATGCCTTTATTGAAGCTTTTCTGCCTGACAAAATACAAGCAACCTAAAGAAAAAAAAAACCCAAACCAAATAAATCCCCCCCAAAACACCCCAAAACCAACAAACAAACAAAACTTACTCTCCTCCTGCAGCCGTGCCATGACCTGGACGTCGGTGAGGTCCTGCAGTTTGTACCCCATGGAGATGGAGTCGTCCGAGGTGCTCAGCTCGCTGTCCACCGAGGACTGGGAGCTCAGGGCTGAGTGCATGCTCAGGTACCCTGGGGGAGAGGAACACAAACGCAGTCAGACACCCACAAACCACCAGGAGCAGCAGGGATCTATCCCAGGAGTTCAGCAGTGCAGCTGGGAGCTTCAGGCATAGCTGTGAGAAATAAGGAAGAATTTAGAAACTACAACGCTCAGTTTTTAACCTGCAGTTTTCAGGCACTTTTCAAACAAGGAAGTCGAGGCTGACTGGCAGGAAGCAGCTTGGTCAGTGCCCATGTAAGAAATTCCTTTTACACCTGGACTTCACACCTCTGTTTTCCACGTCAGCAGTTGCTTCTCTTCCAAGCTGGTTGAAGAAATAACGTTGGGAACCTGCTGCTGTTTCCTGCCTGGCTGGATTTGATCACAGTTTGAACGGGCTGCTCAGTTTTGCTGGGAAATGGTTTATTTTAACATCACTGTTGAGTATTCAGGAGGTGCCCTGCCTTCAAATCTTCTCAGAACATGGCAGGAAAACTGTGAGCTTCAGGATGCTTAAATAATACAGTGACAGGAGCGTGGCTGTGATTAAAGGTGCATCTGTGTGCGTGTTGCACACACAACGTCAAGATATTCCACAATAAAATCCCATTTCTTTCCTCCTGGTGTCAGGGAAAGACTGCAAGAGTTGAAATAAATCCATCCTGAGTAGGGCTTGCACCTACAGGATGTGGTGTAATGAACAAGCACAGGCTTCCTGCTGTAATTAACACCACCTTCAATACCAATTAAAAATCCAGCTGGACCTTGAGATCAGCTTTTTGAAAGGCAAAACTCCCAATCCAACTTTGTTTAGTTTGGTTGTTGCATTTCAAATTGCAGGTCTGGTTAAAAATAGCCAAGGAAGGGAAAAAATCTGCACCTTCTTCCATCAGTAAAGCTGAGCTGATGATGGTTTTCAAACAGAAACCACTTCTGGGTTTTGTCAAAGGGGCTGGTTTGCTTTTCATGGGAAGTCACTGTTAAACATTTTCCGTTTGAAGGGTACGAAAGCTGTTTTTTCTTAGAAATAAGTAAGATTTGAGTCAGTCGGGTTGACAGGAAACTTTAAACTCGTGTTAGCACTTGCACAAGTCACAAGGAAGAGGCACCTGAGATGAAGGGAACTCTCAGTGTGTTCTGAAAGGGCAGAGCCTGTCCTGGACCTGCCCTTCCACCCAGCACATCTGCAGTGAACCTTCCAGAAGCCACAGACACTTTGGTTTGACTCATCAGGAGCTGTTTCTGGGTGAAAAGGAGCTCAGACACCTGGACTGCCCCCCAACCTCATATGAAAAACAAGAAACTGCCTTGGAGATGTTTCCCTGCAGAGCTCAGCTTGCATAAATCCTCAGTCCTACGTGCACCCTTTTGTTTGCAAAACAGAGATAAGTGTTAATTCCTATTTATAGCAGAAAATCAGACCTCAAAACCAAACCTGCACCTGTGAAAACATCCACAGGCAACCCTTTTTCTCTTTTTAGAAGGGAAAAAAAGGTCACATCAAGTTTGAAGGCAGAGACTGTTAAACATGCTTTGTGTTTTGAAACATGCAAAGTAGGGTTTAGCAATTTCCACACAAAACAAACAAATAAGGAAGAGTCCTTTGATAACGGAGCCAGGAGGCAAAGCATTTGTGCTGGGAAACAGCAGGAACTGCACCAAGGATAACAAATGAAGCTCTGGGAAGGGTGTTCCTGGCTCCTCAGGCAGCAGGGAGGCTGCAGGCCAAAGCGTTTTGGAGGAGCTTCATTATCAGGCTGTAACGAGAGTTGTGGCTGAGCTGCCTCTAAGGTGGGGAATCTTCCTCCAAACACAATTAAGGCTGAAAGAAAACTTTTGTTATTTTGTTTTAGCTGCCCACTCAGGCAATTGAAGGGTTTGCCCTGGAGATTTGGCAGCTTTCTGTTACCTGCATTAAACAATATTCCCAAGAGAAACCTTCCCCAGGAAACTGAATCCAAGTAACTTTATAAAGATCACATCTACAGACTACAACATTATTCAAGAGCAATATATTTCTGCCCCAACAGCTGTTTTCTATTTTAAGCCACTTAAAATTAGTACAATTTATAAATATATATAGAGAGAAAGTAGAGAAACCCAAACCAAGAAGTAACTACAGGACATTTAGAATGCAAGGAGGTTTTCTCCCACACAAACAAAACCTGGCTGAGCAAGGGAGCAAATGAAAAGGGGGAAACACCACGAGTGGCCACGACAACCTTTTCCCTCTGCCAATTCCTAACCCTCCTTGCATTTTAAACACCCCACTGCTGCAGTGCCATGCCATACCTGAGCTGCCACAGGTTAGTAGTGCTTTGTTAGTCGATTTGAGGTGCCCAGGAGAGTTTAGTGCATTGCTACAGGAGCCTGCCTCGGAATTCAAGTTATGTGCGCTGGGAGATGCCAGGGGGCTGCAATACAGGTTTTTCCATCTACTGGCTAGAAGGAAAAATACAAAAAAGCCACAAAGGTTAGCAAATTATTCTGGAAACAGAGAACAAGATAAAGAACAAGATACAGAGGCATCAAACAGGATTAAATTCTGCAGCAGAGGTACTTCTTGGTGGTGCCAGTGCCACGCTGCAGGGAGAAAAGCAGTGCCCAGTCCCCCACTCATGGCCTTTAACTGGTTTTGTGCCTTCTGAAGAATTCCAAGAGTAACTCCTGAGAAACTTGGCTTTAAAAAGCCATAAATTTCACAGAGTTCCAGTGCTGGGCTTCCCCGGTGACTGTGTTCATCAATATCTGCCACTTCTACACCCCTTCATTTTAAAGAGCTCACTGAACTTTGTTACATGTGTGTTATTCTGAATTTTTATGATGGAATCAACACAGTATTAAACCACAGAAACTCTGCCATTAGATTAAAGGAAAGCAATCTAATATAAAAACCAACTCTTCGAATTAAATTCATTCAGCTCACACACTCACATGTTCATCAGCCAACCAAAGCAAGGCAGGTGGCAGAACCAAGTGCCCCCATCCTTACTGGAGGTGGAATGAGCAGCTACAACACTGAGGAAATCACTCACACCATGATCTGGAGATACTCAAGGGGCTGCTGAACTGCCCACAGAACTCAGTTCTCCCTACTGTGAGAATATCAGCTAAGAAAATAATGAGGATTCACCAAATTGATAAGTTTTCTTTTTTTATTTCTCCCACAATTTTTACCAGGTCAGACTAAGTACAACTAAAGCCTGATACATTTCAGAAAGAAAAGAGGTAATCAAACAGATTTCATTCAAATTTTTAAGCACAGAGGGTTTATGAAAGCAAATGAAGTTTGTTCTCAAAGTCTATTCAGTCATCTCCAATCAGGAATGTCAAGGTTAAACTCAAGAGAAGCCTGAGATCTCAAGCAGTGCCAAACACTGCTAGAATGAAAACTAAAAAAACCCAAACCAACCCCCAGAGCAGTGACCTCAGACTCCAAACCACAGGGGTCAAACTGCTGGTTGAACTGAGATCAGAATTCTTGCATTCCCATGGAGACAAACCCAGGCACCACAAACCCTGAGACACCAACGTGGGGACCCAGCTGGGGCTGGATTTGCAGCAGTTCAAGGATATCCCTGAGCTTCAAAACATGGACTCTCTCAGAAGTGTCACTTTTTCACACACAGCTTTTGTGACTGGAGGTTCCTGAGTCAAGAGGAGACTGCAGCACATCTCTGCAATAAAGCTGCAGCTAGTCCTGACCAGGAGAGCTGATAACAGGGAATCTAGAGGAGGTAAAAATTAATTACTGATTCCTTTCCAACCCCTCAGTGTCCTGGCTGTCAGGATTCCAGCCCGTTTTCCACACAAACCTGGAGGCCATCTGAACTGACAAAGGCAGGATATGCACCAGGTGCACTGCAGTGATGCAGGGCAGGGGGAGGAACAGAATAAACTCATTTTTGTGCCGTGAGCTGCATCAGTTCTGAGAGCTCTCCCACCACTGAAAGCCAAGGGAGAAAAGCAAACCCCCAAAGCCAGGCCCCAGAACACTGCCTGTGACCAGAGATGTCACCACTGCACACAACATTCCAGGTTTTCACTTCAGGCAGATGAAATCAGGGATTTCCCCTCAGGATGAACACAGCCCACAGCCACCAGGAAGTGCTTTTAGGGGATGGTAAACTGGGAGGAAAACCTGGTTTCCAAGTGACACCATTTCTTTAAGTTTAATATTTCATTGTTGTAAGTTTTGAGCAGCAGACAACTTTTTCACCCAGGTAATACACAGGAGGAATATCCATTAGGACATCCAGAGGAGGAATAATCACTATTGGAACACTCAGCACCAGGAGTTCTGATCTAGAAAGCTGCAATAACAGTTTTCCATGGTTCTCTCCCCACTCCCCAGCAGCACATTTCTTCCTCGACACATTTCTTGCATTAAAAAATGTTTAAATATTAACAAAACTTAAAAAATTCAAGAGCCTGACAACACTAAGCTCGATTTCCCTGCTTTGACTGAGATTTGAAAGGGACCCCACGAGAGTGAGGCTGCAGCTGTCCTACCTTGGTCCAGCCTGTTGATGAGGGTCCTGCAGGCAGCCTCAATCTCGGGGCTGGGATTATCCAGCACCTGCCGGCACCATTTCAGAGGAGAGGCTGTTTTCTCATCCACGGATTTCCTTGGAGACACATAGAGCCTTTGCAAGGATTCAAAGGAGACAGGAAGAAATGCTCATTAATTCAAAGCATACAGCTACCCAAGCAGCATTTGCTAGAGTGCAGCCATCCGTAACCAACAGTTATCCAAGTTAAAAAATTCAAGTTTAAACCACGCATTATGACCCAGAAAGAAAAATTACTGCCACAACAGGAAAATTCAATGGCTTCACAGAGAAACCCACGGGCTCTTCAAGGCAAGGTTCCAGCATGGGCTGTTGCAATACTGCTGGAATGAAGTTGTTGGAATACTCACCTGTCTTCTCCCTCCACTCCCCTCCTCCAAAACACCCCACCCCCAGAGGCAGGGAGGGCGTGAGGTGCTCCCAACAGGAGCTGCAAGGTGATCTCCTTCCAGGAGTTGTAGTTTTTGTTTAAAACCCTCTGGATGTTCCACCTCTTTAGCACTGCAGGCACAGCTGTGTCCTCAGAGCAGCTCTGAGACACCCAACAGTCAAAGGTGCATTCCCAGGTTCCAGGAATAAACCCCTTCACTGGAGGATTTAGACATTCCCAGACAGGTAGGAAGTGTGGCTGTATCTCATCTTCCTTGGAATGTCAGATAAGGTCTCCTCCAGCCTAAGTGTTTGGCAGATCTCTGATACCTCCACTGCTTTGCATGGACACCCAGGATTAGCCTTATGGATAGACAGAGTTAATCACCTTAAACTCCTGGATTATTTACCAGGGACTGGGTGTAAAGCAGCATCTCCACCCTGTTTCCAAAGCAGAACATTTCTCTGAAGAAAGGTCAAAGCTGGAAGAGCCTTTGCTATGAAAGCAACTCAAGTATTTTACTGACACATCCCACATTTGTATTTTTAAAAGCAAAAAGCAGCTCCCTCTTTTTTAACATTTTTGCTGTTCAGCAACACATTCTAAACTTGTAAGGGGAAAGAAAAATCAGTCCTTTGTACATCCAGAAGTGAAACTGTTTTTAATTCTTGCACATCACTTGGAGAACACCCTGGTGCAGAGGGCAGTGAAACCTCGACCTTGACCTGGAACTCGATGGTCTTTAAGGTCCCTCCCAGCCCCAATCCTGGGATTCTGTGATTTGCGGACATCCAGCTTGGCTCTCAGGTCCCCCCTCTCCTGAGACTCTGGTGAGCTGCTGGCACAACCTTCAGCTGCTCCCTCTGCACCAAGAACATCCCCGGCAGCAGCTTCGGGAGCTGCGGGGCCAGCCAGGAGCTCTTCCATGCACACAACCACACAGCTGCTGCTTTCCCACCAGCACCTTCCCCTCCTGGTGCTCCTTCACCTCGTGAACTGCTCCGGGGTGACAAAGAACCCTCCTGGTCACCAGCAAACCCCCTACAGCCACACCTGAGCATTTATGGTGCTCCCAAAGCTGAGCTCACTGATGTGTCCAGAGGATTTCATCTTCATCAGGCCAAAACCCAGTATTCAGGCATACAGTGGCCCTGAGGATGGAGTTAAGATTTCAAGGAATGTCTGCCTGTGCTTCAGCTGCCTCCTCCTCTCTCTCCCAACTTCTGCCACTCCTGCAGCAAGGTACACCAAGCCCTTCTGCTCCAGTTACTCATTCTCTCCCAGCCAGCTCATATCCAACCCATAAAATACTGATTTCCACAACAAAACTGATGTATATCAGCAGGAATGTCAGTCATCATCCCATTCCTTCCTGAAAACCCAGGTTTAAAATCCATAGGAACCACAGTGGGACTCTCAGCTGTCAGGTGTCCTGTCTGTAACAGTAACATCTGGCCAAGACTGAACACAAACAGCTGGGATATTCAAAATATTGTACAGGTCTGCCTGACCTACTGCCCTGGCGCTTGTCCTGGATCCAGGCAGGGATAATATGGAATGCAGGAAGCAAGACTCCCCAGACTTGGCAGTTTTGGGGGCTATGAGATGCAGCGTCCCTGCATGCACCAGCTCTCAAAATACTGTTTGTCATCCAGGGAAGGACATTATTCCCTATTTTTTGCCTCCTGACTTCCCAGCCCTGCCTCTGGCCAGAGCCATCTTTTTCAGAGAATAGACTCAGCCTCTTCAGTCACATCTCATAGAGAAGCTTTTCCACACCAAGCTTTACACAAATCCACGTGCAAATTAAAAAAAATCCAAAGGCTGATTTGTTACTGACAAAATAAATGCTGAGGAATGAATGCAAATATTCCTGCCTCTCCAAAGGCACCTTTTAGGGAAGACCCCCCCAGCGAATCTTGCTGCGTTTCTGCACGGATAAATGAGCATTGCAAGCACTCAGATCCAATCAAACACAGGAAGCAAAGTGCTCCCTCTCTCTGGGTTTGTTTTACAGTTCAGACCACAAAAGGAGCAGTAAAACCATCACAGAAAAAAGAGGCCAACAGCCTCCTTAGGGCAGGTCAGGCTGCTCCTCACGTATTCCAGGTTAAGGGAGAGAATCCTGCCCTGCTCCAGCAGTTGTTCTGCCCAGCTCCTTCCATGCTCCTCACCCTGTTTCCACCCAGCTGAGGATGGCAACACTTGTTTGCTTGCCAGAACCATTCCCACACAGAGCAGAGCTGTGGAGTCCTCTGGACTCTGCCAGAGGACTCTGATTTTCTTCTGCTGACAAGTCCATTGGCAAGAGAAGCTCTCACAGTTTCCCCAAACCCAATTAAGCGAACACATCTCAATTCTTCAGAGCACTGACAGGCACCTTATTAAAAAAAAAAGGAATTCTGGTTTGATTTCACAGCATCAGGGTTCCCATTTCCCTTCTGCAGCAGCTTTGGGAAGGGTTCAGCACCCTGACTTCTCCAAAGGTGAGGGCACAGCATCGACTGCTAAACTAAAAGCACCAGCCCCACAAATATGTGAATGTGAATATTTCTCTGGACGTGACATTAAGAGCCAGAAGTCACCTTTACCTTCAGTGACCAGTGTCACCCACCAGCAGCAGAATTAACCCAGCCTCACACCAGAGAGCTAAAACAGCCTTTCCTTGGAAAAAGGGGGGTGTGAAAAGCTAAAAACTCTTGGCTTTGTTTAAAAACACACAGAATTTTTCTTTCTGGTAGTTTCAGCCTCCAAGGCTGTTTGATTTGCCAGGTTAACTGAATCCCATAAGCACTGGAAAAGCAGGACCCATCCCAGAGTCAGGCAGAGCTGAACAAAGCCCTGATCAAGACCAAGCCTTACCCTGCAGTTTGTTCCACCAGCTCAGCAGTTTGGGTGATCTCTTTAAACGTCTCTGAATGTTTTCTTTTGTCAAATTGCAAATGAAAATCGGTTATTTAGATAGTTACAAGGCCTCATACAAAATGTACAGAGTAAACATTTGGGCAAATATTCCCAGTTTGATGTATTGGGGATTTGTTGTATAAATTATTAAATACAAGTGAGATTTTCTTCAGCTTCTGAGAGGAAAGCCTTAGATAAAGTATCTTTAGTTTCTGCTTACTAATGTTTGTGTTTACTCTGTAAAACAGAGTGTTTTGTGACAAACATCTCTGGTAAATACCCAGTGCCACGAGCACAGTGGGAGATTTTTCTTTCATTAAGTTGTAGCCATTCACAAATAAATCTGCAATACTCTCTGCACTTTATTCTGACATAATCCAGTGCACTGAAACCAAGGAATCTTCCAGAGGTACTATTTCCCTTATGGAATCAATGTCACAGAAGGATTTACAGGAGTTAACAGCCACTATTGCTGGATTTTGAAATTCTGGCTTTAAAAAAACCCCAAACCCCAAGAATGTAGGAAATACAGCAACTTTCTCAGCTTGCACAATGCACTGAGAAAAAGCATCCTCACAACTGAGTAACAGATCAGAGCAGTTCTAAGAGTGCAAGCCTGGGAATTTTACATCCTGCTCGTGCAGAGTATTTGCAGCAGAAATCTATAAATCAGAATTCAGGCTGCAGAAGGCTCTCGAACCAGTGCATTAGGAAATTAAACTGAGCGTAAAGCAAAGCCCATTCCTGAAGACACAGGCTTGGTTTATTATCCATCTTCCAAAGCACTTGGCACCAGTGTCTGCAGCAGCTCCAAAAATGGCCAACACTGCACTGATTTTCAGACCTTTGAGTTATACACAACTGAGCAAGGAGAAGGAGACCTCAAGTAGCTGAAAGTGTTTAGAACAATTCAGGTTTGTAAGATACACCTCCTTCAAGTGGTAAAAGGCAGCTGAATTCCTCTTCAAGCATGGATTTCAAACAGGTAATACATTAATTTTCCTTTCCCTTACATATCAGACTTCAGCGAGTTGATTTTCAGATTTAGTACTCTGCTTATGCTGGGCTAATCTCAAATCTAAACACTCCTGCTGAACAGAAATCCTAACACAGACAAGACTGGGGTAGAAAGCCACAATGAAACAATATTATCCAGGTTCTGAAATGACAGAAACATAAAAGGAAAAAATAGGAAAACTCCTGTGGAGAACACTTCACACAAAAACATTCTGCTGCTAGCCCAAGTAGAGGTCTGAGCTTTATTCCTAAGAAATTGTAAAGGGAGGGGAAAAAATGACACTGCAAATACACTTTCTCACGTCTATTTAGGGACTAATCTTGCTGAACAAAACACCAAAAATCAGTCCCCAAGTCAGAGCAGCTCTAAAGCTCCCATGAAGTTATCTCCTGACCTGGCCAACAGCCCATACAATGATCAAAAGGCACCTGGGGGACCAGCTGCAGAGCGGTGCTGTGTGCTCACAGCACCTGCAGCAATCCTGCAGCAGCAGGACCAGGCTGCTCCCCACCTCTCTGGCACTGACACCGAGCAACCTCCCCGCCCACCCCTCATTTTACAGGAATGTGACCAACAGGAGCCGCAGCCTCGAGCACTTCCCAAGGCCTCAGCCGTTCCCAGGCTCTGCCATCAGAAGCCAATCCCCCTCACAGGCCGTGCTCTGCACGCGATGTCACCACCAGGCAGGCTCTGCCTGTCAGATGGCTCTGCCACAGAGCGGGGTGCTGGGCACACTCCCACAGAGCTGCACTGGGGTTCTGAAGGAGCTCCTGTACCCAGAGATTGCCCCAGCAGGGCAGATGTCACCCAGCCCGTGGCCACGGCCGTCTGCAGCCAGCACAAACAGGTAACGTGCTCCTCAAACCAGTCAGGAAAGGTTTGGAGAAGTCACTTGTGGTAAAAACACCTCAAAAAATGACGGGTCTGAGAAAATAGGACCTTGCAAATTGCTGTTTCTAAGCCATGTAGATCTTGTCAGCAGCATCCTGTCACAAGGAGAGATCACAGGGAAACTGCGCCATGGCCTGTGAAGGATATAAACTGATTACACAGAGAGTCTGTAAGTAAAGTTCTCCCCCAGGTTAGAGGCACAAAGGGCTGCACTGGTATAATTCCTGGATTTTGTGCAGCATCCCATCCTCACTTGGTGGAACTTCTCCAGAATTTCTTTCCCTGTCTCTGATGGTACAAGCAGCAATGATATCCTCCAGTATGCTGAATTAAAAGTCTCAAACATGAATACAGAAGGTCACTGGACATGGGGCTAAGGCTGAAAAATCACATTCCCAGGAAACTCCTACACTGTCATTTCCTAAAGCAAACCATGCTCCTTCTCCCCACAAACACTAATTCAATTCCCCGCTTGCTGTGCTGAGCACAGATCCAGGCAGGAGACAACACGACACTGAGGTGAAGACAGCATGGCCCAGTTTCAGCCGAGAGACTTTCAGGAACGGGAGCAGCAGCAGAGGGATTTACCTGAGTGCCAGGGATTCCTTCTCCTCCTCACCCCATGGAAAAACCCAAGAATGACAAACACTGGGGAACACAACCAACGTAATGCTATCGTATCTGCTATATCAGCAGATCTGGTTTGTTCCCTGGATAAGAGGGAATTTGGGTAACAGCCTTCCCAAAACAGCTCAGGAGCTGCCCTGTGCTGAAGTCCAAGGCGAGCATCACACTGAGCTCCTCAGAGCCAGAGCCCAGTTCCATGTGATTGGTCTCCAGGATATTTACAATTTTGAGCAGCTATTTGAGAAAGGGACCTGTGGGAGCAGTCAGAGGCCAGGCAGCCCAGGGCAGAGTTACAGCTGCTCTGAGTGGGCACTGCCTCGGGTTTCACACAGCTCAGTCACTACAAACAACTCCAAAACACAACCTCAGGCCTGCTGAACCAGGGGGAGCTGCACAGAAACTTCTGCAAGTTCCAGCTGAATAAAGCGAACGATTTCAAAACAGAGCAGGAATTGGGACTCCACCTGCAGAGAGCAGCAAGAAACCCTCTGAGCACTCCATCCTTCTTCCAGGGAAGAAGGATGGACAGTATTTTTAAAAGGGTGGCAAATACACAATACAGTCAGCTATTCACTTTGGATTTGCTCAATCCAGGCAGCACAGAATTCCCCCCGTCAGCAAAGCCACCTTATTAGAGCTGATCCTAAATTCACAGAGAATTAAGGGGGGTTTGTTGGCTTTTTTGGTTTAAGAAAACCCTCCCTCCCCTCCAAGCAGTTTCCTGGTTCTTGCTGTGGGAATGCACAAACACCTGCACGGGCTGCACGTGGGATGTGTTTATTGCAATTTGGGATATTTGGCAATAAGCACAGGCAGGCACTATTGACTGCACACAGGATTCATTCCCCACTTTCAGAACAAGCTCTAGAACAAGAAGCCACCACTAAAAACAGCTTCCTGTTTCAGCAGGTTTGTTTGACAAGAGGAAAAGGGAACAGATGGAAGTGATACAGCACAATCAAAGATAATTTATGGTAACAGCACTTGCACGAGTGCTCTGGATCACCACCCTTATCCAGCTCCTCAGGGGCCTCTTTGTCACAGGTTACTGTTCCAACCAAATCCAGCAAGAAAACAGAGGAAACAAACCCACAAGGAACCTACAAGGTGTAGAGTGAAGGGTACCTGGGAAAGAAGGACCTTAGCAGCCACCAGCTGAAGGAAAGGTTAAAGAACAGAACTCCTGGGCACAGAATCTCTCCTGATTTCACTGGGCAGCATCCTCTACCTGGGTAAATCTCAGCCTTTGAGACTCAAGAGAATTTGAAGAATCTCCCCTGTCACAGGCTATATAAATGTGAATACAAACCTGGCTGCTTCCAGTAACATGGAAATAATAAAGCCAGTCTTCCACATGCAACTTGTTAAATATATTCCTTTATTTATAAGAAATCTGCTCAAAATGCTGTTTAGGTATGTTCAAGTTAGAACCAGGACTTGGGTTTTAAAGGTACACTTGCACAGAAAAAAAAAAAAAATCGTGTTTTAAATATAACCTCAAATTCAGGCTGGAGCTGAAGCCATGACCTCATTGAGCTCCACTCCATTAATAAAAACTTTACCTTCCCTTCTAACAGCTAATGAATGTTTGGAGCTGAAGGTTTGGTTTGTGTTCAGCAGCCCTGTCCTTGCTGCCAGATTAATCTGGCTACACAAATTTGAAACCCAATTTGCAGAGCCCTGAGGCTTTTCCTCCCAAGCCTCACAAATTAACAACTCTGGGTAAAATCTCAAGTCTCAGTTATTGCAGGAGCTGGAACCAGCCTCAAACTTTACATTTCCCTTGCCCTTCCAAAGGCTGTTAATCTGCTGATTTATAAAACAAGTTCTAAACAAGGCTGGTGGCGGAGGGGAGAGTCCCAGAGAGTCGGGTCAGCTAAGGATTACATCACTGATCTGGTTCAGTTCACGTCTCTGAACAAAAGAGGTGCTTAACTGGAAGAAACAGCCTTCAGGAACTGGCAATGGTTTGTCTCCTCAGGTCCTAGCAAAAGCCACAAGTTCCAGATGGTCTGGGGATTCTTACTGACAAAATTCTAATTTAAATATGGTATTTGACAGTTGTGTGCAAGGTTTAAAAGCTCCATTATTCATTCATCTGCATGTGCTACATATAACTGAACTTAGAGGGAAAGGAAGGCCCTGTGCTTGCAGTAGCTGGAAGGAAGAGGGAAAACAGGGCCTACAGGTAAACTTATTTTTTAAAACATAATGGTCTGGCACAATGGACATAAAAATAAGAACAGTCACTAATGAGAACTGCATTCTTGCTGCTAAAAATCAAAGTCCTGTACAGAAATCAGTTTATAGCTTTAAAGGAATTGCGCAGCTAACCACACAAAGTCCCTCTCCCCCCGAGCCTGGGGATACCTACCAGCAATCCTCCTCTTCGGGGCAATTTTCCAGTTCTAACACTTTGACTTCATCCAGATCCGCGTTACTCGGAAGCCCCTCTAGCTCTGCACGCTTTTCACTGGGATTCTGTTCATGGATTGCAGCTGGGCCATGGATCCCTGCCATGAGCAGGCTGCCCAGCAGCTCCGAGCTGGGACTTGTATCCACAGGTGAGGGACAGCGGCCATTGCCATGGCCCTGCCCCCCGTCGGGAGACACCTCCTCAGGGGCCCTGTTGCAGCTGTATTGCACCTGGGCATCGAGGGCTCTCTTGAAGCAGTTGTTCTCTCCTTCCTCTTGCCTCATTTTGCTCAGCTGGCTGTGCAGGCCCGCCATGATCTGCAACTCCTGCTTGTCGGTGATGGCGTTGATGCTGTTGTGGATCTCCATCCCGTTGAGGCCGGGCTCGTGGTGATCCGCCCCGGCACGGACGTCCCCGGGCACGTTCGTCCCCAGCACGCTCCTGCTGCCCCTGCTCCTGGCGTGCTGATTGTCCAGCTCCAGCCTCCTGACCAGCTCCCGCAGCTTCCGCACCTCCGGGCCCACGTCCTCCTCGGGCTCCGCGCCGGGGCCCATGGCCGAGTGCTCCGGGGCGTCTCTCCCTAGGGCCGGCTCCAGAGCGGGATCCTGCTGGATGAGCGGGGCGTTCCCGGGCACCACCATCCTCCACGGCACCCGGTCCCGCTGCAAGGCAAGGAAAACACAGCCGAGATCCACAAGGATGCAGGAGAATTTTAGGCAAATGGAATCAAGACACCAAAAATTCTGGCCTTTGTAAGGGTCAGCTAATTACACTGGGGTGGAAGGTGGGTGAATTTCGTCCAAATCCAAAAAGAACAACTGAAATTAGGGTTGAGCATGGCACGGCCCACAAATTCCTCTTTTTGAACAGCAAGGATGTGCACCTGTTCTGCTATAAATGAGTGTAATAAAAGGAAGCTGATTTAATCCCCCACAATAGTTTAGTTTCCATGTGTTTACCAACAAAATACTTGAGAAAAGCACTGATTGAGCGAAGTCAGGAAACATCATTAACAAGGTGCTGACGTCAGACAACAACAGCGTCAAGAAAATGGTGAAAACATCCTTTGTTCATTACCGGGTTTATCCTGGAAAAGCAGAAAAAACTCGGAAAAATTTCTGTACCACCTTATACCAAAGTAACAACAGGAAGTGCAGTTACTGTGGTACATGGAAATAAGCTTAAATCATGTTTTTGCTGGCGTATTTTCCTGTTACAACTGAAAAGAGAGGGGTGCGAACAGCAAAAAAAAAAATACAAAAAAGAAAAAATCCCAATGCAAGATTACATATTCCACTAAGTTTTAAAAAATGAAGCCATCCCTCTGCTTTTTCCTTAGCTGAGCAAGGAAGAGCAGGCAGCTCACTGTCACTCAGGCAGCTCTGAACTGCACAAGGTACTCTGGCTGCCCAAAAAACCATAAAAGTGCATTTCACACCGGTTTTACAACACGAGCAAACACTGCTTTCTCCCTCCACTTGATTTACGTGAGTTTTCAGTTTCATTGGGCACGCTCATTTCCAAACTGACTCTTCACTGAAAACCCCTAATACTGAAAATCCCCTAATTAATGGTCCATGGAGCAGTAAAATGGATTAAAAGTCAGAAATCCTCTCTATTTTGCAGAAGGAGGGCAAATAGACTGAGGGAAGAGGGAGTGAGTCAACACATCCAATTCAAAGTTTAAAACCTGATGCACCTGTTACAACTGCAATCAAACCCTGACTTTTTGTGGCTGTGGATGTTCTTCCCCCTCCCTTTGCTGCCTGAAAATGTCATCTGTTTTTAAGTGCCAGTGGGCAAAGGACACCACAAAAATTAAGTGTCACACAAAGCAAGGTTACAAACAGACAGCCCCACAGGTACCTCAGCATCTCCCTATTATTTAGGCACTTGTAACAGCAACAGCTGGGTACGTTTCTTTAAAAATACTGTTTTGTTTTGTTGGGGTTTTTACCTGATTTTTTTTAAAAATTATGTTGCATCCTCTATCTGCAAGATGTAAATTTTCAGCTTCCGCTCGAGTTAATAAAAAACACAAACAGCCCTTAGGAAGAGCTGTGCGTGAACAGAGCACACTTTCCACCCATAATCCAAAGCCGTGCCTGTAAGCAGCACTGCTGAAGGCATTTCGCCTTGGGAAAAGGAAATTTAGTGTGGAGTTACCAAGCAATGCCATTCCCACCCATGTGCCAGCTTCAAAAAGCTCCTTGCATGGATTCCCACTCCTACAAACCCACACGATCCTCGTCGGGTAACGGCACAGTGTGATTCCCAAAAAGATCTCGGAGTGAGGGAACAGTGTGATTTCCAGGGACATCCCAAAGCTCAGGAACTCCTGAGGATGCACCAGGGGGGAGTTTTAGGAGTTCCACTGTCCAAGTAAAACAGCGGCTCAAGGAGGGGAATTAAGGAGCTGGGTCACCCAAAAAAATCGGTTCCTTTCCAAGGGTGAGGAGATGGGGAAAAAACCACACGTGAGGGGGGGGAAGAGCAGCTAAAAAGCGCTCAGTCTTTCCCCACAACCAGTAAAGTCTAAAAACCACCCCCAGAAAAACCCCCGGCAAAGACACGCGGGGGAAAGAGACATAAACCTGCAAAAGTTAATTGCATTGTGTAACGGGGGAAGAAATAAAAACACATTGGGAAGAAGGCAAAAAGGCGGCAGCCGTGAGCGGGTCGGAGACAATAATTCGGAGTTTCCCGAGCAGACATCCGGGTGTCTCACGGAGGGCAACGGTCCCGCTCACCCCGCGGCCCCGGGGGGCTGCCACGGCCGCGGGGGCCTGGGGAG
>VZTE01002411.1:385176-422351 GCA_013397775.1 Eulacestoma nigropectus
AACCCTGGATATCGAACATTGTTGCTAAATAACAACTCCGCTAATTACCCCACCAAAACAAATCGAGTTAATTGGAAAGAATGGGATGGATAATGTAACCCTTTCATCCAGTTACGCGCTGGCTGGGAGGATAAGTCTGTCCCAGCTCCCGTCAGGATTAGGCACACAATGGGCACGGAGAGAGCCCCCGGCTCCCTCGCTAGCACCAACCCCTGTGGCACAGCGCTGCTTCCAGGGGCTGTTCTGCCACTGGAACGTCTCCAGTGTTTTCAGCCAGTGTAAACAGCCCCTGGTGTGCTTGGGGATGGCTTTGCCTCCCTTGCACATTCCTGCCTCTTTACAATCCCAGCTCAGAATTCCATGCCCCACCCGGGTGCAGCTCCGGGCAGGCCGAGGGGAGCCCTGTGCCCCCGGCCCTCTGCCTGCAGCCCTGACAGGACCTAATCAGCCTTTTGCCATGGTGCATTTCCACTGCTGCCTAAAAGCTGGGATTAATCCTCCCTTCTTACACTAAGCCCTGTCATGGATAAGGAAAGAAACCTCTTTTTTTTTCCCCTTAAACTGAGCACAGGCTCTTTTTATGTCATGGAATCATGGAAACATTAATGTTGAAAAAGATCTCTAAGATCATCAAATCCAGCCATCAGTTAGCACCACCACCATGGTCACCACCAAATCGTGTTCCCAAGTGTCACATCCACACGTTTTCTGAACACTTCCAGGGATGGCGACTCCACCACCAGCCTCAACTTCCCCTGGCCCAGCCTGAGGCCATTCCCTCTCCTCCTGTCCCTGTTCCCTGGGAGCAGAGCCCGACCCCCCCCCAGCTGCCCCCTCCTGTCAGGGAGTTGTGCAGAGCCACAAGGTCCCCCCTGAGCCTCCTTTTCTCCAGGCTGAGCCCCTTTCCCAGCTCCCTCAGCCGCTCCTGGGGCTCCAGCCCCTTCCCAGCTCCGTTCCTTTCCCTGGACATGCTCCAGCCCCTCAGAGTCTGCCTTGTCCTGAGGGGCCCAGAACTGACCCCTGGATTCCATGTGGGACCTCACCAGTGCCCAGCACAGGGGACAACCCCTGCCCTGACCCTGCTGGCCACACCGTGGGTGACACCAGCCAGGTGCCACAGCTGGAATTCCTCACCAAGCAGGGTGGCCCCGTGCCAGCCCCATCCTACGGCGAGGGGATTGTGCCCCCCTCGGATCCTTACCCGGCAGTGCTGGAGTCAGGCTGGTACCCAGAGCTGTGCTGGGAGCTGGAGAGCCTCTCACTGGAGCTGGAGAGGAGCCTGTGGAGAGAGGGAGAAGTCTGTGAGCCATGGCAGGATCCAAACTGGCCACCAGGAGAAGAACGGCTGCCGCTGCTGGGAGGGCAGATGGACAGCACAGCCCTTTCCAGACCTTATCGTGGACCAAACCAATCCCTTTCTCCTTCTACACCTGCCACAGGACAGGACTGCTTCCCTGGAGAAGGGATTTGGGGACGTCTCACTTGTAGGGCCACAAGAGGGAAGATCCAACGAGATCTTCCAGTGAGGACGGGGTGGGTGAGTCACAGAGCCTGAATGGGAGCAGCCACGGCGAGACACGGCACAGGAGGAATTGCAGGAGATGGGGACGTTCCCAAAGCCAATGGAACTGTCCCCAGCTTAGTGATTTGAAGGAAGAATGCAACAAAACCATGGAAAACAGCTCTGTCCATCTGCTCTGCAGTGAGACCTGGAATGAGGCTGACCTTTCCTGGGGCCAATCCAAGGATCTTGTGCCTCCTCTTCACCCCTAGAACCTACTCCTTGTTACAGATCCAGCCCTCAGCCCTGCACTGGTGGCTCCATGGAGCGTCAGACTGCACTTGGATGGGCTGGCACTGCCAGAAGGGACTGCAGGGAGCCCAGGATAATGGTATTCCATCCTGGATACCTCCTGCCCCTTCCAACAGCCTTGTTCTGGGAGCAGATCCATTGTTTAACCACTGACATTCTGGGGACAGTGACCCTCTCTCTTTGCTGCGATCTCTGTTTTCCTGTAGCAAAGGCCAATTCCTGGCCAGGAACCAGCTCCCCACACAGTGAAAAATCTCCAGAGATTTCTCTGGATGTATCCCAGACCCTGTGCTAGGCAGCTTTAGCTGGGAATGGTTTAAGAGTTGCTCTGTGCCTCTGGATCTTGCATCCACTCCCTGGAAACCAAGCCTCCCTCTCTCAGCTCTCGGCTCTGCCTGCTGGCTTCTCTTCCATAGATTTCCGGGCAGTTTCCCTCAGAGCCCTCGTGACTCCCCGTTTACCTGGAGCTGTTTTGGTTTAAGCTGTCCATGTAGAACGGCACCCTGTGGCTTCTCTGGGACATGGACATGGTGGGATCTCTGGGAAGGGACTCGTGGCTGGGGAGAGGAAGTGGAACAGTCTCAAGCTCGGAGTCTGGGCACGTGAGGGATCCTCGCACGGGGTGGGAATCTCGGCTGGAATCTCCCTGCTGGGCACTGACCCCTCCCACTCCACAGCCATGGCAGCGCTCACATCCAGGGAGCCAGCAAGTGGATCAGGACATCTGGATCCTGAGGAAATGTGGCAGTGGGGAGCTCCTTGGATCCCAGCCCTGGACTCACCGTCCTGCTGGGGGGCTGAAGTCCCCGTGCCCCCTGGCACTGTCGTACCAGCTGCTCCTGGGGCTGCTGCTCCCGGAATAAACGCTCCCTTTGGGATCCGGGCTGGGCCTGCTGAGGAGACACAAAGCCCTGAGCACGTGGCAGCAGGAATCTCCAGAGTGCCCACACTGGGCTCACAGCCACTGCCGTGCTTCTGTCACTACCAAGCCCTGGCACAGCTGCCCAGGGCAGCAGTGGAACTCCCGTCCCTGGAAGTGCCCAGAAAACGCGTGGAAGTGGCACTTGAGGCTGTGGCTTGGTGGTGACCTTGTGACAGCACTGGATTGACAGCTGCTGATCTCAGAGGCCTTTTCCAGCCATGAGGACTCCACGATTCCATGGTGCATTCCCCCAGTGCTCTGCCCCTTTCCCCTGTGCTTGTTTTGTACTCCAAAGCCAGGAGAGCAGGCTCCAAACCCAACACTTGAGCAAAGCCAAGGCATTCCCAAACGGATTGCCTGGAGAAGCTGTGGTTGCCCCTGGATCCCTGGAAGTGTCCAAGGCCAGGCTGGACAGGGCTTGGAGCACCCTGGGATAGTGGAAGGTGTCCCTGCCCATGGCAGGGGTGGGACAGGATCAGCTTTAAGGTCTCTTCCCACCCAAACCAGCCCAGGACTCCATGATTCTGTGAAATGGTTGAGGAGGATCCCAAGGCTCCCACAGGAGGACGGTGAAAATCCCAAGGCCTAGAGCTGCTCCTGGTGATGTAGGAATGCCTTCCCCAAAGTTACTCATATTGCACTTGGTCCAGGTGCACCATCCTGGGACAGACCTGCTTCTATGATTCAATACTTTTGCCATCTCTGGGAACAAAATCCTGCTCTCGCTCCTTTTCCCAGTGATTTCCAACCTGGAGTGGAGTTTCTATCAGATATTTCCAGGGCAGCAGCTTTCCCTGTCCCAGCATCCTAAACCCTTCATCCCTAAATTTCACCCCCAAACCCCTCATGTCCAAACCCTCATCCCTAAACCCCTCACCCCCAAATCCTGACCTCCTGGTGCTGAACACCTGGCTGTCCACGTAGGCTGGAATCCTGTGGCTGGGCACGGAGCCTCCAAAGGATTGGCAGTCCTGGAACAGGGACACGGGGGGCTGGGACTCGTGGGCACGGGGAACACTCTCCTGGGAGCTGAAGTCAGACCTGCTGAAGAATTAAAACCAGTTTGACCATAAAGCCAGTGGGTGACTTTGCTCTGAGCAGCTCACACGAGTGCTCAGGGTCTGCCGAGGGTGGGTCCTGCTGCTTCCCCCAGGGAACAGGGAGAACTGGGACACCGTGTTGTTAACAGAACCACAGGATCATGGAATCATGGAATGGTTTGGGCTGGCAGGGATCTCCAAGTTCATCTCAGTCCATCCCCTGCCATGGGCAGGGACCCCTTCCCCTGTCCCAGGCTGCTCCAAGCCCTGTCCAGCCTGGACTTGGGCACTGCCAGGGATCCAGGGGCAGCCACAGCTGCTCTGGGCACCCTGTGCCAGGGCCTGCCCACCCTCACAGGGAACAATTCCTTCCCAATATTCCTGTGGTCAGTATCATTGGATTAGGCAAATTTCCTGGGTGCAGCACTTCAGCCAGGAGTGTTTCAAGGAGCAAAGGATGAGGGTGAGAGAGGCACCGATGGCACAAACAGGGATGTCCCCACTGTACCTGGCTGGCACCGGGGTGGGCTCGCTGTGCCTCCAGCCCCCCAGGCTCTCCTGGGGACTGTCTGTGCTGGGAAGGGTTTGTTCCTCATAGTCCAGAGTGATCCTGGTGGGGAGGGAAGAGCTGTCAGGAGCTTTGGCACCTGTGTCTGACCCCATCCACCGCGGGGGTTAATGCAGGGACACCGTGACTGTCACAGGATCAGTGCCAGGATGCTTTAGGTTGGGAGAGACCTTAAACCTCATCCAGTGCCACCCCTGCCATGGGCAGGGACACCTCCCACTGTCCCAGGATGCTCCAAGCCCCATCCAGCCTGGCCTTGGGCACTGCCAGGGATCCAGGCGCAGCCACAGCTGCTCTGGGCACCCTGTGCCAGCCCCTCCCCACCCTCCCAGGGAACAATTCCTTCCCAATATCCCATCCAGCCCTGCCCTCTGGCACTGGGAAGCCATTCCCTGTGTCCTGTCCCTCCATCCCTTGTTCCCAGTCCCTCTCCAGCTCTCCTGGAGCCCCTTTAGGCCCTGCAAGGGGCTCTGAGCTCTCCCTGGATCCTTCCCTTCTCCAGGTGAGCACCCCCAGCTCTCCCAGGCTGGCTCCAGAGGGGCTCCAGCCCTGGAGCAGCTCTGGGGCCTCCTCTGGGCTCTCTCCAGCAGCTCCATGTCCTTGTGATGCTGAGCTGCAGCAATCCCTGTGGGGGATCCCTGCAGTGCTGTGCTCCAGGGGGAAAGGTGGCACTGGCAGAGCCTGGATTGGTTTCTGAATTCCCTGAGCCAAGAAATGAGCATTTGGATGCCTTTGGACAGGACGGGAAGGAGAACTGGAGGTGTGTGAGGGGATGTCCCGGTGCCCCGGCCCCGCACCTGTCCCGGCGTGGGTCAGACTCGTTTGCCTGTGGAATCTCTGGAGCTGGGATGCTGCTTCCTCCAGGAACAGAGCTGGACCTGCCAAGACACGAGACCTTTACAGTTTGGCTCTCCCTAGAGACCCTCTGCTCCCAAATTCAAAGTCTAGGAAGCAACTCCTGGCAGTCCAGCTGGACGGGGTTTGACGGCTCCAGCTAAAGAGGATCTTTTCTCCCAGGTTTTCCTATAAAACCATGGGAAAAGGTTAATCCAGGAGAAGCAGCACTAGAATCAGACACAAAAAGGCCTCAAGCTGCACTAGAGGAGGTTTAGGTTGGATATCAGGAAAACTTTCTTCATGGAAAGGGTTGTCAAGCCCTGGAAATGTTCAGGGAATGTGTGGATGTGGCACTTGAGGACATGGATTAGTGCTGAACATGGTGATGGTGCTGGCTGGTGCTTGGACTTGATCCGAGAGGTCTTTTCCAACCTGAACAATTCCATGATTCTGTGAGAAGGAGAACCTGGGAGAATATTTATCAGCAGGGGGAAGATGCCCAAGGAATGACCCCTCATCCCACAGGAGAAGGTGGGGGGGGATTGTCCCATTCCTTACCCGGCCCTGCTGGGCTCAGGGGGATCCTCCAGCCTGGGGGGCTCCGGGTGGGTGTCATGGCCAGGGGGTCCTTGGCCCCTCTCAGTGAGGCTGGCTGAGTCCAAAAACCTAAACCAGAGATGCATGATTGGGAAAATCCATGCTGGGATGGGCAGACACCCATTCCCTGCAGAGGAGCAGGAGCCGGCGTGGCCAGAGCCATTCCCAACATCCCAGACCACCAGCCCCAAACATCCCAGACCACCAGCCCCAAACATCCCAGACCACCAACCCCAAACATCCCAGCCCCCCCAGTCCTCACCTCGTGTCATCCCAGTAGGGCTGGTGCTGGGCTGGGCCCTCGGGATTCGTGGAGCTGCTCCTCTCCTCGTGGCCCAGGACAGACCTGGCAAGCAGAGCAAGGCCCATCACATCCCTAAAAACTGGCACCTGGATCCTGGCACTGCCCTGGGGCTTTCCTCTAGGACATTAGATAGTCCCTGTCCCTGTATTCCAGCTCCAGCATCCCTGGATTATCAGGGAGTAAAAAGGGAGTGACTGAACCCCACTGAGAACACAAGAGGAGGAAAAAAGTCTGGAGTGCTTGGCTGGTCCCAAAGGAGATGGAGAGGGATACAACACAAAGATCCTGGTTTATTGAAACCTCAGTTGTCTCCATTCTTGGGGAAAAAGCTGGAGAAGGAGCCTCTTCCTGTGCCTGCCCATTCAGGTCTCCCTTGATCCTCAGGATTATTCCTGCACCCACTAAATCCACCCTACTCTTACCTTTTAAAGGAATATTCTGTGTCCTCGACGTGCACAGGGGTTCTTTCAGTGGGAGGAAAGGGGACATCGGGCTGCAAGTGAGACCTGGCAAAAAAGGGGGAATTCAGAGCTTCCAAAGGCTCCCAGGGGATTTGTATGGAACAGCAACACTGCACTTTGTATCAGCCCAGGAAACGGGAAAGGATTGTCCCAGAGAACTGATTTTCCTTCAGAAAACCCCATTTTCCTTCTGTAACCGAGACGAGGAGAAGCTGTTGGTGGAACTGAGGTGGTTACTGGGACCCAATTCCCACACATCTCCATACAGGAATTCCCTGTCCTGCCCCAGGATGGAGCACCTGGACAAAGCACAGTATGAGTAACTTTGGGGGAGGCATTCCTACATCAGCAGCAGCTCCAGGCCCTGGGATTCACACCATCCTCCTGGGAGCCTTGGGATCCTCCTCACCTCAGTGCAGAGGGTGGAATTCATTCCACAGAATCCAGGAATCATGGAAAGGTTTGGCTTGGAAGGACCTTAAAGCCCATCCAGTGCCACCCCCTGCCATGGGCAGGGACACCTCCCACTGTCCCAGGGTGCTCCAAGCCCCGTCCAGCCTGGCCCTGAAATCTGCTCACCTCAAGGCCTTTGATGGGCAATGCATGGAAATGAATCCCAAAATAATGGATGAGGGAGGGGAGCAGCTCCAGGCAGATCCAGGAGTTTGCTGCCAACAGCAGCAATTCCTTCCTGACCCTGCACCTCTGGCAACGTCAGGGGAGCAAAGGCTCTAAAATCGTGTGGGATGCAAGGCACCAAAGGCAATGCCAAAGCTCCTGGATCTGCTCCCAGAATCCCTGAGGTTGGAAAAGGCCCCTGGGACCAGCGAGGCCAAGCTGTGCTTGATCCCCACCCTGTCCCCAGCCCAGAGCCCTGAGTGCCACCTCCAGGCCTTCCTTGGACACCCCCAGGGATGGGCACTTCAAACCTCCCTGGGCAGCCCCTGCCAAGGCCTGACCACTCCTTCCAGGAAGAAATTCCTCCTGAATTCCCAGGCTTGTCTGGGAAGAAGCTGTGTAACAGTGAACAGGAAGGTGCCGTTCCCCCTTTTAGCCCCGCAGGATTTCCCATTTCCGGTTCCTTGTTGGCCGGTTTGGATTCTAATCCCAGCTCTACTCTGGACAAGCTGCTCATTCCCAGCCCAGCTGGAGCAGAGGGTGCCAGCCCCAGGCCCTGGGCAGGGTCCCACCTGGTGCCACCCTGGGAGGGAGAGGGCTCGGGCTGGCGGAGCAGCTCCTCCGGAGCATCCCCAGGTCTGTCCCAGGAACCAGAGCTGGACCTGCAGGGAGGAGAAAGTTGGTCCCAGCAAGGGGAGAAGGCCAAGAAGCAAAAATATTGACCACGAGGTTTTCCTGGCTCCAATGGGATATCTTTTCCTCCCTCCTGCTTAGCTCTGGAAATTTCCTGAAGGGCTGAGCTCCAAATCCAACCAGCTCGTCCTCGTGTGAGGAAAGCAGCTGGAAGATCCCAGGCCTTTTGAGCTGCTGGGTCAGGCCCACCCCCCTTTGCCAGGGCTGCTCCCAGAACTCATCTGCAGGGCAGTGCCAGGTCAGGAGAAAACCCTCCCACTCTAAAATGAAGGAGAAAAAGGGAATTTCCCACTTACTCTGGTGGGTAAAACCCATTGCTGGCTTCTGTGTGCTTGGGAAAACTGGAAAAGAGAGACACAGCTTGAGGAATGTTCTACAGTGACTTTCCCGTGCATCTCATAAAGGACAGAGCAGCTCTACAAAGCCCAGATGGGAACAGGTTTTTCCATCAGGAAATATCCATTCCCAGATTCCAGCCAGCTCCAGAGCAGCTTTTTATGGATTGTGCAGTGCCCAGGTCAGGAATCCCCCAGGGACTCTACCTTCCATTCGTGGAAGCCCCGGTGGCTCTGGGGGCCTGTTCATCCCATGGGGACACCTCAGGCTTTTCCTTCAGAGCTTTGTCACTAGAAAAAGGAAAATTCCAGTGAAAATGGGACCTGTCAGCATTTCTAATGTGTCATCCCAAAAAACTTGCTGATATTTAGTCGGGTGGGGAACAAAATGGGGTTGATCTCTCTATCAGGACAGGCAGGGCCACATTCCCGAGCCCAGTGGGCCTGGCTGCAGATCAGGGATCACAGAACCATGGAACAATATCAGCAGGAGCCACCACACACCAAGGATCAGCCCTGGGAGGTGGGACAGTCCCAGGGAACGGCAGTGGCAGGCAAATGGAGCAGCAAAATGAAGTGAAATGCAGGGAGTGGAGTGTTCAGGGAGCGAGGCAGGGAGGAGAATCCCAGGGGAGTGAGGGAAGAGAGGAGAGCTCTGCCAGCAGATGATGCTCTGGGAGTGCAGCCCAGCCCGGGGCTGGGGGACACCAGGAGCAGGGAGCTGCTGTTCCCGAGCAAATCCAGGGCCAGGCCTCGGTCCAGCAGCACAGAGCAGCCCCTGCCCATTCCTTACCCATCCCCAGGCTGGGACACCGCTTCCAAGGAGAATTTCCCATTCAGGGCTTGTCTGTCCTCACCATTCCTGCAGGGAAAACAGCAGGAGCATGAGGGAGGGGGATGAGGAGCTGGGAGCTGCACAGGAAGGGATTGGAAGTGAGCTACCAACAGGGCAGGAAGGGGGGGAAAATCCAAGGGAAAATGATCAGCTGAGCTGATGGATAGGGCTGGACTCAGGTTCCCAGCACAGAGCTGGGCAATGTTCAAACTGTGGGAGGCCCATGGCTTCCAGCTGGGAATGTTCCCTCCCAGATGCTTTTGCCCCTTCCCTGGATTCCCTGTGTGGTGTTTGCTGTTCTGTGCTGCTCCCTGTCCTGGAGGATTTTGTGTCTCCAGGGAATCCCCCCAGGCAGAGCTGAATTCCCTGTCCTGCCCTCAGGGGACCCCAAGGCCTCCAGACCCACCTGATCTCAGCAGGAGTGATTTCCCCCGAGGTTTCACTCAGGGACGGGGATGTTTGGCTCCTGCTGCCTGGTTTGGGGCTGTGAGAGAGGACAAAGGACAAAACTGTCATTCCTGGTCAAACCTGCTCCAGCTGCAGCTGCCAAATGTGCCCTGCACTGAATGGGAATGGAGAAAGTGGGAATGAATCATCGCTCTTCTCAATCCATTCACTGACAAAGTCATCTTAGCAGAAGCAAGTTTTAAATTAAAAGTGCTGATTTTGCCAGGAATTCCCACTTTCTGCAGTGACACACCGATAAAAGCACCAGGACAAGGGCAGCAGCCAAAGTGCTGTTTGCCTGAGAACTATTCCACCTTTTTTACACTCCAGGCATGGATTCCGTCAAAAACATTGGAAGGCAGCTGAAAATTATTCCCTTACACCTGCTTGGCAAGAAAGAGTTCAGCTGGATGGGGCTTGGAGCAAGCTGGGATAGTGGGAGGTGTCCCTTGCCCACAGGGGGTGGCACTGGACAGGCTTTAAACCCAGGGGCAGCCACAGCTTCTCTGGGAAGCCTCCCGTGCAAACCCTCCGTGTCTGGCTGTGCCTGGACAGCTGATAAGTGCACTTATCCCCAAAGCTGGCAAAGCCCTGGAATCAGACATCCCCCCCTGAGGAATGGATACCTGCTGCTGTCCGCTGTGAACCTGGATGAACCCGGCACAGTCGGACTCCTCCTCTGCTGTCCTTCCTCCTCTTCTATCTCGATTCTTTCCGCAGGGAAAAAGAGACAAATGGCACACCCTTTCTTCTTTTCTGTAGCTTTCCAGGCACTTTATCCCTGCTTTCCCCTGGCCATGTTTTCCCTGTTTCCCCCGAGGCAGGAATTTCCTGCTCCTCCCGCTCCCTGTGCTCCTGCTGAGCATCCCAAGGGGCTGAACACAGCCAGGCATTTTTCCCCACAGCATCAGGTGAGTTCTTGGATTCCAGAGGGGGCCCTGGCCACGTTTCCCCATCCCACTGACAGCCTGAGGAGGGAGATGCCTGAGGAGCATCCTCCTGGAGCAGCTTCCCGGGAAACAGGAAGGCTGTGACTGAGTCTCTCCAGTTTCAGCTTGCCCATAACCCAAAGCACCATCAGGATTGTGTTCCCAGCGTTTCCAACAGTGTTTCTCCCCAAAAAAACCCATCAGGATCCAACCCCCAGCATCCTTTTTCAGGGAATTGTTCTCCCTCTGCTGTGAAACTCCCGGGATCTGCTACCCGAGCCTGGCACAGGCACCCAACCCCAGCAGTGCTTCCCCAGCTCCAGCACCCACCTCTTGGCAAACAGGGGTGGGAATTCCTGTGTCGGGCTGCTGTGGAGGAAGGATTAAGGAGCAGTTAAAGGATTGGAGGGAAAGACTCGCCGTGGGGAGGGGCAGAGCCCCCCAGGACCCTGCCCCAGGTGTGCAAGGGCCTGTCACCCCTCGGGGCTGAGCTGAGACCGGGGGGTCACATCTGGGCAAATTCCCAATGAAATTGTCCAACAGAACTGCAGAGAGCAGCCTGAGAACCGAGGCTGAAAACTGGACTCCTGATTGCCTCAGGGAATTAGGGACTCCCACGGTTTTTCTTTTCCAGAAATTCTGTCCCCCTCAATAAGGAAGGCTTCAAGGATTTCCCCAGTTCTGCAGAAACCTGCAGATATCACGGAATCACGGAATGGGTTGGGTTGGGAGGGACCTTAAAGATCTTCCAGCCCCATCCCCTGCCATGGCAGGGACACCTTCCACTGTCCCAGGCTGCTCCAAGCCCCGTCCAGCCTGGCCTTGGGCACTGCCAGGGATCCAGGGGCAGCCACAGCTGCTCTGGGCACCCTGTGCCAGGGCCTCCCCACCCTCACAGGGAACAATTCCTGCCCAATATCCCATCCATCCCTGCCCTCTGGCAGTGGGAAGCCATTCCCTGTGTCCTGTCCCTCCATCCCTTGTCCCCAGTCCCTCTCCAGCTCTCCTGGAGCCCCTTTAGGCCCTGGAAGGGGCTCTGAGCTCTCCCTGGAGCCTTCTCCTCCCCAGGTGAGCACCCCCAGCTCTCCCATCCTTTCCTCACAGGGAAGGAGCTCCAGCCCTGGGAGCATCTTTGTGGCCTGTCCTTGGCTGCCGTGTTGGAGAGGTTCCCTTCCCCTGTGCCACCTCCAGCAGCCCTTCCCTGGCTCCTGTCTCGTTCCCACCCTCTGGACACTCACCCGTTGCTCTTCTTGGCCGCGGACAGGACGTAGGCGCGTTCCCGGCCGGCCGAGCGCCGCAGGACGCTGTTGGCAGCCTCGGTCCTGGAAGGGAGGGAGGGAGGGAAGGGGTCACATCCTGCTCATCCCGGTACTCCCTGCCAGCTGGAGCCTTGCACAGGCAAGGAACAACCTGCTGGAGGCTGGGGCTAACCCTGACAGAGCTCCCGCGCTCTGGGGAGCAGATTTCATGGAACTGTGGAATCATTAAGGTTGGAAAAGGCCTTTAAGGTCATCCAGTCCAGCCATCAACCAGCAGCACCACCATGGTCACCACTGACCCATGGCCTCAAGTGCCACAGCCACAGGATGGGGACTCCAGCACTGCCCTGGGCAGCTGTGCCAGGGCCGGACAATCCATTGCAGACCTGGGCTGCTGCAATATTGGATCCCATGGACAGAAAAATGGGACGTGGGCTCTGTGGCTGACGCACTCCATGGAGTGTCTGCACTGGCCTCGGTACCACCGCGTGTCCCAAGGGAGAGGGCAAATCCCTGAAAGGGCCTGGGACACTGCCAGGGATCCAGGGGCAGCCACAGCTGCTCTGGGCACCCTGTGCCAGGGCCTCCCCACCCTCCCAGGGAACAATTCCTTCCCAATATCCCATCCAGCCCTGCCCTCTGGCAGTGGGAAGCCATTCCCTGTGTCCTGTGCCTCCATCCCTTGTCCCCAGTCTCTCTCCAGCTCTTTCATGGTTGGACCCCAGGGGACAGTGGGCCAAGTTTTCCTTCCTGCAAATCTTGTGGCTGAGGAAAAGAATCCTCAGAAACTCCATCTAAAGCAGCGAGGCTGCAGCCAGAGCGACCAGACCCGTTCCTGTCCCTGCCCTGTGCCCCATCCCTGGCAGTGCCTAAGGCCAGGCTGGATGGGGCTTGGAGCCACCTGGGACAGTGGAAGGTGTCCCTGCCCGTGGCAGGGCTGGAACTGGATGAGCTTTGAGGCCTCTTCCAACCCCACCATCCTGGGATGATTCTCTCAGAGTATTCCCGATAGGAGAAGGACAGCCCTGCCTGGATCTGGCCTGGGGTGCCAGTCCCGGAGCGATCCTGGCTCCGAGGGCACCCGGGCTCCTCCCTCCCGGGCTCTGTGCATCTCCATCCTTTCCCATGGACACAAGGCAGCCCGTGGATTCCGCAGCCCTTCCCAGCTGCCGGGTTAATTGGGCCGTGCTGTCAGGCTGGATCACGTCAGGATTTTAATTCCGTTTTGTCGGGAGCGCGGTGGCCCGTGGGCAGAGCCGGGCTCGGCGCGGCGAGAGCTGTGATTATCCTTGGATTGCCACCAGCCCCAATCCGTGCCCGGATCCGGCAACCCCCCAGGATGGAGCAGCCTGGCCGGAGCGAGGCCGCTCGTCCCTGTCCCTGCAGGAGCACGGAGCCACCTCCAGGCCTCACCTCTTCTTATGCTCATCCGGAGAAAAGGGCACCTCCTCCTCATCCCCATCCAGGGATTTCTGCCGGACGTTGTACGGAGCTCTGGGATGGGGAGGGAAGGGAGAGCCAGGGTCAAGGAATTGCTGCTGTGGCCAGGCCAGAGGCAGCAGGAGCCAAACACAAGGGAATCCAAGGGAATGGCTCCGACCCTGGAAAACACCTGCATTTCCCATTGGGGTGCACGTGTCCCTGTAGGATTTTGTTTCCTTAGTCCAGGGGTTAAGCCCAGAGGCCCCAAATCTGTTTTGGATCAGAGCCACACTCTGGGACACGAAAAGCAGGGCAGGAAATGCCCACAGTGCTGTTCTGTGGCATTCCCCCTTTCTCCAGGCTTCAGGAACGCTCCAAACCCCGTTCCCAGGCTGCACCCTCCGTTCCTGCCTGGTGATAAAATCCCCCCATACAAGGGCCGGTACCAGTTCCAGGAGCACCTCGTGGCCCACAAAGCCCTGGGAACCACTGGAGTTTCCAGTGGAAGCTCTGGAAGCTCCAGTGAGCAGGCACAGGAGGAGCAGCTCCCTTGGCACACTCACAGTTTCTTGTAGTCCTCCGTGGTCATCCTGTATCCGGAGGGGGAGCGGCTCTGTCCCTTCAGGGAAGTGCTGAGGGGACACAAAGCACGCCTGGGAACGTGACCTTCCCATCCCTCCCCACCTCCTTCCCCAGGGGAGCTCCACGGGAAGGGAAAACAGGGTCACCCCAAATATCCCCACTCCCATTTCAGGGAATGCCGTCCAACTGAAGGGCAGCATTTGCCTCCTTCTTAGGATTTAGGACTGGGATTTGGGGTCTGCTTTGCTTCCCCACGGCCACTGGGAGTTGTTGGAGCTGATATGGACATTTCCTTCTGTGGGATGGAGCTACTCCATCCCGGGATCAGCAAGGGGGAAGGGAGGAGACGCCTTGGGGCATCACCCTTCTTCCCAGGGGGAAAATGGGGTTACAAAAGGTTTCACTTGAGATGCTGCAGAGCCCCTACAGCATCCCAGGAGGGTCTGGGTGGAAAGGGACCTTAAATCCCATCCCATCCCACCCCGTGCCATGGGCAGGGACACTTTCCGCTATCCCAGGGTGCTCCAACCTGTCCTGGGACACTCCCAGGGATGGGGCACAACTTCTCTGGGCCCCTGCTCAGATCAGAGCCACGCTTGGATCTGACCTATTAGAATGAACTGTAAATGCCTTGCATAAGACAGGTTAAAAAAAACCCCACAAAAATCCCATTAAAACCATCGAAATGAAGCATTCCAGCTTTGCAAGGGACAACTGTGATTTTCCCCCCACTCCAAACTATTTCCCAAATTAACCCCAAGCCTGTGACTCCTTTCAGAGCCAGCTGTGGTGAGGAAAACAGAGTTTG
Source organism: Eulacestoma nigropectus (assembly GCA_013397775.1). Taxonomy (NCBI): domain Eukaryota; kingdom Metazoa; phylum Chordata; class Aves; order Passeriformes; genus Eulacestoma; species Eulacestoma nigropectus. Next base: position 399,647 of record VZTE01002411.1, read on the forward strand.
ATGCCTGCTCTTTTCCCCATGTCTGTAAAATGGACAGCCAGACCTTCCAGCCTTTTGTAGGGATTTAGGGGAGCTCTGGAAGCCCATGAGCACCAGCCAAAGCAAGAGGAGAGCTGGAAATGAGGGTTTAAAATCTCCTTTTCATGGAGGGGGACATGGACAAGAAGGGGGACAAGAAGGGGGACAAGAAGGGGGACAAGAAGGGGGACAAGAAGGGGGACAAGAAGGGGGACAAGAAGGGGGACACACGTACTTTTTCTGTGCCTGATTGGGAGGTGAAGAATCCGGCACGGACGAGCTCTTATCGATGGTCCTGGTGAACACCCCCCTGGGGAAGGAAGGGACATCTGAAATTTCTGGCTGGAAAATGTTTGGAGCAAAGTTCAAACCACCGGGGAAACAACAGGACTGGCTCTTCCCCCTGAGCACCGGGATGTTCCCAGCCAACAGAACCCAGGAGGGATTTGCTCCTGCTTGTTGCTCCTGATCCAGTTCTCCTCCCCCTGCAGCCCAAATCTCTCCCACTCCACACCCACCTGATGAGGTATCCGGACTGGGGCTTGGAGGCAGAGGGCCTGTGCCAAGAACAGACACCAGTGAGTTAAAAAACATGGGAAAAACAACAGCAGCAGCATCAGGACTGAAGGGGAATGTCCATGTAGGATGTCAAACCAAAATCCAGCTAAGCAGGCCTGGAGGGATCCCACAGCTGGATTGACTTTGGGGGGGATGTTTTAAAATGAATAATCATCAGAAGGAGCTCTATAAAGGATTTTTTAAATAAGGAAAGTGAATTTTGGAGCAATCCAGTTAAAATTAGCCACGCTGGCAGTGTTCTCTGGCTCCAGATTCACTCCCTGGGTTGGTGGCACGGAAGGGGAAATCAGAGGTGATAGAGATCCTGATTATTTTATCACTGGAGAACAACAGCTCCACTCCAGCTCCTCCGAGGTTGCATTCCCAGGAAGGGAGCACAGCGTGGCTCCTCTGGAGAGCACTGTCTGACAAGGAGTGGGAAGAGCTGGCACAGGGAAAGGGAGGCAGGGAAGTGCTCACGGGAGAGGGCAGAGCTCTCCCAGCACTGGCAGCGGCAGAGCTCTCACACAGGGCCAGGCCCTTCCCAAGGTTTGATATTTCAGGATATTCCTACAAACTCCTGAGTTCCTGGAGACGCCTCGTGCTCTGAACCAAATTCAGCCGCACCCAGGGCTCCCCCTGCCCTGAGCTTGGAGCACTGAGGGGTTGCACCGGCACAGGAGCCGGTGTCCCATCCCAGCATTGTGGGATCACCGGCTCATCCATTTCTCTGAATTAAGGACACCCCTCCATCCCGCTGGACCCCTCAGGAGCCAGTCCATGCTCTCCCCAAGGTCAGACATCGTTGTGAGGAGGGGACACACCAAGAGCTTGCACCGACCCTGGGAGACAGCACAGCAGGGAAGGAGCGGGAGGGGTCCCCGGAATTACCTGTCCTGCTGGGGAGCAGCGGCTTTGGGGGCCGGGGATCCCCCACCGGCCCGTCCAGACCTGAGGGGACAGGAAACACAAGGGCCTGGTTAACTGAGGAACTTGCTGAACATGGCTACGATGGGTTTGGAGGGAGCAGGAGGAGAAGATGGATTTGGGATTGGGTTTGTTTCCAAGTGAAGAGGAGCTGGAGCAGACTGGTGTTCCCAGGCACAGGGCACCGTGTGACATCCAGGGAGCTGTTTGATCTCCTGCCTCTTCCATCCCAAACTCCCTCCCCGCCAGGCCTGCCCTGAGTTTGTCACTCTGAGATGCTGAAGCACAATCTGGCTTCACAAAACTCCAGAGCTCTCCTGACACTTCCCATCTGTCTGTGCTGCTGAATTCCCAGCTCCAGGAGAAGACATTTGTCCAAGCTTCTCCCCACCCTGCATTTATCAGAAACAAACAGGAGCAGCAATTGCTTTGGCAGTGCCACTGCCTGGCACCACAGGGACCCCAAAACCCATCCCAGCACATCTTGTGCAGCAGGAGACCGGAGTGCCCGGAGAACCCAGAGCTCCAGGAGCGTTTGGACAATGCCCATGGGCACAGGGTGGGAGTGCTGGGGTGTCTGTGCAGGGCCAGGGGTTGGATCAGTGAGCCAGGTCCCTTCCAACTCAGGGAATTCTGGTGAGGGAAAGGGAAGGAGAAGGGAATGTTCCCGTGGCCACGCTTACGGGGGGCTGCTCTTCTCCTCGTCCGAGTCGGAGTTGTGGTGCTGGATCCAGCTCTTGTCCCCTCGCAGGGTGGTGCGAACCTTCATCTGCCGGATGATCCTGCGGCGATCCTCGTCCGTGGGCGGGATCAGCCCTCCTGCGAGAACAGGGAGAGGGAGGGAAGGCCCCACAGGATCAGCGGGGCAGATGGGGTCTATCCCAGCACTGAGCTCTCTCCTCTCTGTCAGAGATCCCAGCACTGGGTGAGACTTTCTCCAGCTGTGATGGAAGATGGAGATGTGGCCATCCAGACCTCAGGATCAGCTCATGCCAGTGGATCGCAGAGGCTCAGGCAGTGTTTTCACACCTCAGTGGAACACCTCCCTGTTGGCCTGTCCCAGCAGGGACATTCCAGCAGATCCAGCTGGGCAGAGGAAACAGAGGAAAACCAGGAGAGGAAGGAATTACCTTTGGTGACACCCAGGGACATCATGGTCTCAGCAGCACCTTCCCCTTCTGCGACTGCTCCAAGCCAACAAGCCCCTGGAAGAAAGGGAAAAGGGGATAAGCAAAATAGGAGTTGTGGCATAAACACTTGGCAGGCGTGTGCAGAGGAGACCACAGCAAAGGTGGCACAGCAAAGGTGGCACAGAGGATGGGGAGACTCTGTCCTTGTACCAGAGCTGGGATTGCTCCCCATCCATGAACCTGCAGCATCAAGGACAGGGAAAATCAAATCCAGCCATGCCAGAGGTGTTTTTCTGGCTCTGGGAGGAAAGTGGTGGAGGAGACCTTGCAAAAGTGCCCAGAGCTGCTCAGGCGGGCCAGACCTTCTGGAGTCTACAGAACTCCAAGGATCCTGGAGCATCCTTGGGATTTGTGTCAGGTGGGATGAGAAGGACCCAGGTTAACTCAGCACCTGGTTATGTTTGTCAGAAATGGCTCTGTTCCGTTTTCACTCCTAATTTTTTCATGGAAGCTGCGGGATGAGCTTTTGTTTTGGAGGAGAAAATCAGGCATTGAATCCCAGAATGGTTTGGGTTGGATGGGACCTTAAATCTCCTCCAGTTCCAAACCCTTCCACAGCAGGAACACCTTCCAGCTTTTACCTCCCCAGTCTTCCTTTGCCAGAACCCTCTCCTGGGTTCTGGAATGACTCTGCGAGTCAGTAATGAAAAGGCCCAACCCTATTTGGGAGAATCTAAAATTAGGTTGTTATTCCCTGCTGGTGGGCCTGTCCCTGCAGTATTCCCGGGAAGCCACACGCCCGGGAGGAACGCTGGGTGCTGATCTCACAGCATTGCTGCTCGGCAAAGCCTCCTCCCCTGCCTTGTCTCAGCCAGGGATCTGCCCACTGCTCATCCCCTCCTCTTCCCATCGGGATCACGAACAATTCCCCAAGGCTCCCCTCCCTCTGCAAACATTCCCAAGCATTACACCCATCCCTGTGCAATCCTAACACACGACAGCCAGCTGATATTCCAGTATTCCTTCTGATATTTGGAATAATCTGTGATTCATGGTCCAGCTCACGTCCCTGGTACAACAAATCCCTCATCCTGTGTGCTGGATAAATGCAGCTGGTGCTCAGCTCTGGGTACCAACCTCTGGGATGGAGCACTGGGATGTCCCAGGCAGCAGGAGATCCATAAAAATGGGCAATTCCCACTGACAAAGCATCCATCGTGAGCCACCCAGCACAGGAGATAAACATCCTGTCTGCACAGGAGCAAAATCCTATCAGAGCACATCCTGAGACTGCACCCTTCAAATGGAGCTGCTGCCTGACTCTGTGTAACTGACCCAAAATCCCTGTTTCCAAAGGCATGGAGCACCACCCAGACAACACACACAGGTTGTTCCCACCTCTGGGAAGCCCTGGGCTTCACGGGCAGCTTTGCTGAGAGCCAGAGGTCCCTTGGTTTGGGGTCAAGCCTGGCTGCAGCAGGAAAGGCACGGTGCTCCCACTGAGGACACTCCGGAGATCCTCACCCCGCAAGGAAAGCCATTCCAAGCTATTTAACGAGGAAAGCAACTCCAGGCTATTTAATAAGGAAAAGGGAGCTGGAACCTTGTTTGGATGCCAATGTTCAGGCGCTCTGGGGCAGAGCCCAGCTCAGCTCTCCCTCCGCACGCTCTGGGCTCCGCGGGGTCCCTGCCCCGCCTCGGCTCTTTCTGTGCCCTGGACTTTTAGAGCAGCTCCAACACCACAAACTCCTCTCTTGTCCCTAGCAGGGAGAGATCCCTATGGATCACAGCCCGTGGGATGAACGAGGGAGCACCCACAGCTACAGAGCTGCTGTGGGCCTGGAGAGGGTGAGCTGTCCCTGCCCTCTCATCCCATAGCCTGAGGAGTGGAGGCACGGCCTCACCAACTCCAACCTAATAAATTCTCCAAGTGCCTGAAATCAGCAGCCCTTTCCTTAATTGGGAAGGATCCTGCTTTCCACGAGAGCACTTAAAAAGCTGTAATTACCCTGGAGGAGATGAAACATTCGCTGTTCTTTCAAAGCTGACGAGAGCTCCTCTTCCCTGCCAGCCACCCTCCTTTGTGATGGCTCAACTGGGACTTTTGAATGTTAATAACAAGGTTTCAGCCTGCTGTTTGTAGGGCACTTGGGGTAATGGCTCCTTTGTGCCTAATAGCACCTTGCTCTCTGTGTGTTTTGGGGATGAGCTGGATCCCATGTTGGACCCAGTTCTGAGGACTGAAGGAATGCCCTGGGAAAGGGAAGCGGAGCTGCTTTGATCCCATAAATGCAGCTTTCCTGGGAGCACCACGGGTGCCTTCAGACTCCTGAGCTGTCCATGCAGCCAGGCCAGCCACTGAGTCCAGCTTTCAGTGCTCCTGCTCACAGTGTTTTGCTTCCTGGCCCTGGGATGGGCTGTCCCAAGCTCCACACTCACTTTCCCATGCTGATCCCTCATCCTGGCATAGCGATGCTCTGCACCTGGAAAGGCTCTCCCAGTCGGACCCTTTTGGGACAGGAACCACTGTCCCTGTCCGTGCAAGGCCTTGGTGGCACTGGATGACCTTGAAGTCCCTTCCAGCCTCGATGACTCTGTGATTCCTGGACAAGGGGTTAAACTCTGGGTGCCTCACACAAACGTCATCCACAGCTGCCAACCTGTGCCCTCACCAGGGTTATTTCGCTCAGCCCAAAGCCCATGTGGGATCCAAAGTGATCCGAAGTGATCCCGTCCTGCCCACGGCGATCCTGGTCCCGCTGTGACCCCGTCCCTGTCCCACAGGATCTCATCCTGCCCGCCATGATCCAGGCTCTGCAGAGATCCCGTCCTGCCCGTGGGGATCCCGTCCTGCCTGCAGTGATCCAGGCCCCGTGGGGATCCCGTCCTGCCCCATGGGGATCCCGTCCCCGTGGGGATCCCATCCTGCCCCGTGGGGATCCCGTCCTGCCCACGGGGATCTGGGGCCCGTGGGCGATCCCGTCCTGCCCACAGGGATCCGGGCCCCGTGGGGATCCCGTCCTGCCCACGGGGATCCGGGCCCCGGGGGGATCCCGTCCTGCCCGCGGGGATCCGGGCCCCGTGGGGATCCTGTCCTGCCCGCGGGGATCCAGCAGCAGCTCCGGGCTCTGCTCCCGCTGGCCGAGCCCGTGCCAGAGCTCCCCAAGGAGCTCTCCGTGCTCCCCCTGCCCCTGGCTACCAGCACAGAACTCATTTCCCCCAGGAACTGGGCACTAATGGAGGGCTTGGCCGGTGACCCGAAGGCCCTCGGCTGCCAACAGGACCCAGGTCAGTCATGCGGAAAAATCTCCTGGTTTGAGGATAATTGATGCCTGTTCTGACCTTCACAAGCCTCAAATTAAAATGTATTTAAAGCTTGGGAGAGGTTTGTACCTCCTTCCTTTGAGCCTCCTAAAGCCTGCTGAGGGTTTTGGCCTCCAGCCCTAACTCCAGGCCAGGTCCCCACTCACATGTGGAAGGTGGGAATTTGATGTGACACTCAGCAGATCGAAACCCACGGGAAGGGGAGCAGGGGGAGAAATTTTTTCCTTTTTCCTCTAGCACAGGTTTCCTGCCCCAGCAGGCATTTTCCCAGCTGCGGGATGGCCGATCCAGACCCCAGCACTGCCTCCCGGGAGGGCACAGACTCGAATTTCTCTGCACCAGCCAGAGCACACAATGCAAACCTTGTCCCTGCTCTGCCCTGATGTCACCTGACACCTGATCTGCTGAAAAGGGACAGCAGGGCTGGATCCGAGCTGGAATAAACCCTGCCAGATCCACGTTAACCCCTGCCAGACCCACACTAACCCCTGCCATCCATCCCAGCTCCAGGCAGCTCCTGCTGGAGCAGCACCTGGGCCCAGTGGCTGTGACATTTTTAAGCCAGCGTTCTTAAAAGTGGATTTAGTTCACCTCTGAACTCTGACTGGAAACACATCCCGTCCCTGGGAAGGGTGGACGCTCCTCTCCTGCTGTCTGCACTTGGGGACACAAGGGGCAGTGGGAATTTCACCTCAGGCTCCACGCCGGGGACTCACAACCTGCACCTGAGGATCTCATCCCACCTCCTGTACCTGTGGCTCCGTGTTTGGAGGGGGAGGTTCTGAGAGAGCCTCTGAAAGTCCAGACCCACACCCCTGGATCCCTGGAAGTGTCCAAGGCCAGGGTGGACAGGGCTTGGAGCAGCGTGGGATAGTGGAAGGTGTCCCTGCCCATGGCAGGGGTGGGACTGGATCAGCTTTGAGGTCCCTTCCCACCCAAACCATTCTGGGATTCTGTGGTTTTAGACAATGCTCAGCTGCTCTGGACCAGCTTTCTATCCCCGCCTTTCCCTTTTTCCAAGCAGTGACTATTTAATGCTGGTGCTGTTCCACGCACGCTTGGGGATATTTAAGAAGCACCAGGAGATTTCTAAAGTCAAGCTGTGAACAATCAGGAATTCAATAACTGAAACAGTCCAAGCACCCTTAAATCAAACCTTAAATCCACCCTTCTGGGCTTGTGCAGCACAGCAGCTCATGGCTGCCTGGTTCACGAGCCACAGAAGCACTGACAATCCCAGAATCCCTGAGGCTGGAAAAGCCCTCCGGGATCGAGTCCAAGCTGTGCCCGATGCCCACCTTGTCCCCAGCCCAGAGCTCTGAGTGCCACCTCCAGGGATGGGCACTCCAAACCTCCCCGGGCAGCCCCTGCCGATGCCTGACCACCCTTTCCATGGGGAAATTCCTGCTGACGTCCATCCTGAAGCTCTGTCCTGAGCCTGTGTGTCCTGTGACCCCGCTTGTGGCTGCAGCAGAGCCTGGGGGCTGTGCAGGAGCTCTGAGGAGCCTCATCCCAGCACTGCATTCCCTTGGGATCTTGTCTCCATGTCCTGGGGACAGTGGAGGTCTCTCTTTCCCTGGACATGGGGAAAAGGGATGAAAACCTGCAGCTGGAGTGGGGAATCCTGCCCAGACCTCACGAACAGGAGCAACACAGACACGTTCCAGCCATGCTCCAGACAACGCCTGAAAAGCTGCAAATGCACAATTAGAATTTCCTTTCATTTGCTCCCAACCACACATCCCACAAAAAAAATCAAATCCAGATGGAGCTGGCACAGCCTTGAGCCACTGAAGTCAGGGAAGTGTGGCACAAACTTCATGAGAGCAGCACACGGACCTGCCCATCCCAAGGGATCATCCCGGAGCTCTGCTGTGCTGGGAGCTGCCAGCAGGACCACCCCCAGCACAAAAACTCACCCCTGCTACTGCCAAAACTTCGAAATGGATTTTCACCATCCTGGGCGTGCAGTTTCATTGCTCTAATTACATGGAATTAATTCCTAATTGCTCAGCTAATTTCTGGGTTTAAAAGGAAGGATGTGCGGGACGTTCACCACACCCACACACCGCTGACCTTGAGCCTTGATGTCCCAAAGATGAAAGGAAAAAGGAAGGAAAAATGGGGTTTGTGTCAAAGGCGGAGCTTTGTTTTGGTGTCACTGACCCACAGAGCAGGACAAAAGCTCCTTGAAGCCTCCTGACATCACAGAGACACCACAAAGTTTTGCCAAGAAAACACAACTTTTTTGTAAAAAGAAAGCTAAAATTGGCCACTTGCGGAAATTGAGACTTCCACTTGAGTCCTGATAATTTTTTGGGAAGAAATGTACTGAATCATTGGCTGGCTGAATAAAATAAACTAGGTTTATAACAAAATAAACAAAATATCCTAAATAAAACACCCTGATCCAGCTGAGGAGGAAGGACATCCCTGCTTCCCAACCTGCCCAGGGGAATCCAGCTCATCCTGCGAGGGGCCTGTCCTGGAGCAGAGGGTGGGACAGGGGAACGGGGATGACATTCCCGGGACTCGGATGAAGCAAGGACAGGGAGGTGCTCGCTCCTCTGTGCCAGCTTTGCCACTCCTTCCCAGGGTGCTGATTTCACACTAATTCAGGGAGAAACAAAACAAGGCAGAGCAGGAGAGAGGGAGAAATCTCCGCCTGCGTCCCCCGTGTCCCACAGAAAGAGCCGGAGCTCCCCACAAACCTCTCCAGAGGCTGTCAAGGGTCACAGGCTTGAATTTTTCCCAGACTCTGCCCACACCCAGACCTGTCCCAGGCAGGTCACTGCCGTGCCCCACGGAAATCTAGAGGGGAAAGGATTTTAGAAGGACGCGGGGCCGTGGGCAGGGAGGGAGTTTGAGATCGGACAGGTGCAGCAAAGCCCCAGAGCCACACCTCAGCCCCACTCGTCCTGCAGGAACCCCATCCCTGCAGCGCTCACACCACGGCAGATCCACGCTTCGACCCGAGACACCCCTAACAAGCTCCGCTTTCCCCGCGCAGGAGGAGGATTTCGGGGGTCCGCCGGAGTGTCCCCCATCGGGACGGCACAGCCCTCCTCTTCCTCGCCCTCCCAGGCAGGGGGAGCAGCCCCAGCCCCGGTGCCCGGCTCGGGGCCGGCCCAGCCCAGCCCTACCTGCGGAGGCTCCCCAGGTGCGGCTTCCCGGTGCGGAGTTCTCCCGGCAGCGGCAGCTCCCGCGGCCCTGGCACGGCTGTGGCACAGCTGAGCCCTTACCTGCCGAGAGGGCCGGCGCCGGGAAGCCAAGCCTTGTTTTGAGGAGGAGACTTGGGTGTGTTTCGCCCTTCGGGGGAATCAAACAGGTTTCTCCATCCCGGCGGCACGGGCTCCCCTCCCTGTGGGCTCTCCTCTGCATTCCTGGCATTCTCCGGCGAATGCCACGGTCGCCGGCCCTGTGGGCCACTGGTAGAGCCCTGAGCAGCCCCCCCAGCTCTCACCCCATGGAATTTCTCCTCAGGGCAAGCGCTGCCAGGGCTCGGCCCCAGCGAAGGGGGAGCAGGGCCCCCACTGCCGCTCAGGCGCTCCGGAGGCTCGGAGCCGCTTTAGGGCCGCGGCACCCGGGGAGCATCAGGCAGCGGGGCTGTAATTAGCCCTCGACACTGATTGTCTGCTTCGAACTCATTAACGAGGCCCACAGGTGCGATAATCACACAGGAAACTGCCGGGCATTCCGCTCTTCCTCACTGTATTTCCCTTTCTAATTGCTCCGGTCACCGCACGGGCCCCGAGGCCCGGCTGTGGGGACGGCCGGGCACAGCCAGACCCCGGGACACGCTTTTTGCCTCCTCCTAAAGCCTGGCAGCTGGGGATGTGTGCTTGGAGCTGTCCTGAGGAGTCAGGGCTTCAGCCTGGCACTGCCACAGGGTGGTAACAACCAGAAAATCATGGAATGGTTTTGGTTGGGAAGGGCCTTAAAGCCCATCCAGAGCCACCCCTGCCACGGGCAGGGACACCTCCCACTGTCCCAGGCTGCTCCAAGCCCCGTCCAGCCTGGCCTTGGGCACTGCCAGGGATCATGGGGCAGCCACAGCTTCTCTGGGAATTCCATCCCAGCCCCTCTCCACCCTCACAGGGAGCAATTCCTTCCCAATATCCCATCCAGCCCTGCCCTCTGGCAGTGGGAAGCCATTCCCTGTGCCCTGTCCCTCCATCCCTTGTCCCAAGTCCCTCTCCAGCTCTCCTGGAGCCCCTTTAGGCTCTGGGCTCTCCCTGGAGCCTTCTCCTCTCCAGCTGAACATTCCCAGCTCTCCCAACCTGGCTCCAGAGCAGAGGGGCTCCAGCCCTCGGAGCGGCTCCGTGGCCTCCTCCAGCCCTGGAGGTGATGAAGCCCCAGCCAAGCACCTGCCAGGACCCCTCCCCTCCTCTGCACCTGCCAGGACCCTCTCTCCCCTGCTCCATGGTCCAAGCACAGGTAATGCTGAGCCTGTAGCAGCTGGAAGGAAAAGCTCCTGCCCTCTCCCCCCGGATCTGCTGTGGGATGATGGGCAAATATCCCATCCCACCCCCTCCCCTGCCGAGCGGGATGTGCTCGAACAGGGCCGATAACCCAGCCCTGGCTCCCAGCAGCACAGCGGGGATGACATCAGGGATTTTCAGGCATTAACGCGTTCCTCCAGCCCCAGATCTCCCTCTCCGATCTCCTCAGGCTCAGCAGCAGCCGGGCTCAGCTGAGCTTTGCTCCGCGGCTGCCGCTGATCCCGGCCGAGATAAGCCGGGATGTTCAGAGCCGCACCCTGAGCTCCCGGCGGCTCGGGGTGTCCAGCTCAGGGATATTGGAGTTGTTTAAAGTGGGCTGTAAGAACGCAGCCCAGACCCTTCCTGGGAGAGCATCCTGTGCTCCAGGGCTCCAGCTGACAGCGCAGCTTTATTTTCAGTCAGCCCTGAGTCATGCCAGGGTTTGCTGAAGGTTTGGCCGGGTTCTTCCCCGAAACAGCAGTGACTAACAACCCGGCCTGGCCAGCCCTGCAGGTACAAGAGGTCCCCGAGCACGAGAGGGACACTCAGGGACTCAGGGCTCTGTTTTTTCCCAGTGGGAACACACTGTTCCACACTGAAGGTTCAAAACCTGGGGAAAAAAAAAGGATCTGTTATGAACACCTTGATATCAAACACTGAGAGAAATGGATGAGGAGCTCCCAGAGCAACAGCCCCAGGTCAGTGTTGGTTTAGGAGATGCATCCCCACAGTGTGGAGAGCAGGAAAAGGGGGAATTCTGCCCTTCTGCCCCTGTGCTCAGGTGAGACCCCACCTGCAGAGCTGCCCCAGCCCTGGGGCCCAGCACAGGGAGGACCTGGAGCTGCTGGAGAGGGTCCAGAGGAGGCACCAGGATGATCAGAGGGATGGAACAGCTCTGCTGGGAGAGCTGGGATTGTTGGCCTGGAGAGGAGAAGCTTTGGGGTGACCTCATTGTGGCCTTGCAGGGCCTGAAGGAGCCAACAGCTTCTACCAGAGGATAAAGACTCCAGATTTCTGCTCACAGTGGGAGTTAAATAGTGACAAATGCAGGATGCTCCAGGAAAAGGCACCGAACTCGGACTCCCTGGCAGGAGCAGCCTCACCTGGAGCAGCCCCTCCCTGCTGCTGAAGGGGGAGGGCAGGTGAGTAACCCTTCAGCCCCGTGGGCTTTGCAGAGGTGCCACCAACCCCGAGCCCAGCTGAGCCCCAGCAGAGCTGTGATGAGTAGCAGGGTGTAAAACCACTACACCCATCTGTTACGAGGGAATCAAACTGGTTTTTCACGAGGTGTCGTTCCGGAGCTCCGCCAGGGTGCCAGACCTCACCTTCCTAATAGCAGGTAGCAGCTCAGGATGGACTATCCCAAACTGTTCCCTGCCGGAATACAACGATCTCCCCGTGGTCACGGACACACCTGCACACTCCTGGAGCTCAGCAGCCCCAGCACTGACACGAAAGGTTGTTGTCAGCAGAGCCTGTGGCCGAGTGCCGGCCGAGGCGGGGACACCGCGGTGCCACCAGGAACGCCCCAAACACGCTCTGGCGCAAGCAGGGAGATGCTGATTTATCCTCAGCAGCTCAGCGAGATCCCTGCAGGCTCTGAGGCAAACAAGCTGCTCTTCCCCCTGCCCTGACAGGGCCCAGGTTGCACCCCGTGGGCCTGGCACCGGCCCGGGGCTTGCACAAGCAGCAGCGAAACTCGGGAGAGAATTCTCCCGGGAAGCAGAGGCCAGCCCGCCCTGCCGTGTTTGGAAGGTGTGGGAATATCCTGGTGCTCCCTGGCAGCAGCACATTTGGGTAACAGGATGTCCTGGGGTAGAAGCCACCCCTTCCACAGCTTCCCAAAATGCTGGTTTGGGGCCTGCAGCGTGTCCTGGATCCCCGTGTCTGGAAATCCCACGGTGCTCGCGGGGTGCAGATGTTACACTGCTCCCAAACGTCACTGAATCCTGGAATGGTTTGGCTTGGAAGGGACCTTTAAGCCCATCTTGTTCCACCCCATGGGACACCTTCCACTATCCCAGGGTGCTCCCAGCCCTGTCCAGCCTGGCCTGGGACACCTCCTGCATGCCCAGCTCGGGCTGGACTGGAGTGCCCTCTGTGCCTTTTCGCTCCCTGGACATGCAGGGGCATTTCTGACCTGCTTTTCATCCATTTTTCCTCTTACCTACATCTGGTAATTACACCCAAGCCACCCTTTTTCCTCTCTGGAGGTGTGTCTGGACCAGAGCTTCCCCCACACTCCAAGGGCAACACTGAAAGGAATTCCTTGGGCAATCCTCCTGAGCAAGTTGTCTTTGCAGTCTCTGTAAGAGGGGAAATGGGGGTTTTGGTTACCTTAAATCCACCTAGAAAAGCACTTTTAATCCTCTCTCCTTTCCCTCCCTCTCCTTTCTCCAGGATCAGCAACAGCAGATCTCTCTTTATCTCTCCCACTGCCAAAACCAGTCTCAGGTCAGCAAAATCAGGAGCTGCAGCAGTGAAAAGCCAGGAAAGCAGAGAGGGAGATAAGGAGAGTTTGATGAGAGTGCTCCAGGGAACTCTTTGAAGTCCTGGAGAGCTCCTACGGAGTGTTACTGACAGGCACAGGCTGCACCTGCATTTGATCCTGGATGTTTGGAAGGAAGGTTTGATAATGGCAGTTCTGCTTCACAGCCTCTGCTCGCTGAGACACAAAATCCACACTGGGAGCCATAAAAATCCCAGAATGGTTTGGGTGGGAAGTGACCTTAAAGCTCATCCAGTGCCACCCCTGCCATCTCCAGGGGGAGCTGGGTGCTGTAGGATCCTCCAACCACTGCAGATCTTGTGGGGAGGGGGTCGTGGTACAACAGTGCTGGGGCTGCTGCCAGGCAGCTCCCAAAGGTCTCTGCCCCCAAAAGGGAATCATTAAAATCCTGTTCGTGCTCAGAGTGGGATCTGCCCTTTCAGAGATGGGACACAAAGCTGGGAAGGCATCGCTGTGGGATTTATTTGGGTTCTTTTGGGACAGAAATAAATCCTGCATGGACAAAGAAACAGGCTCCTCATGGGTTCCTTCTGCTGCCTCGGTGAGAAGCCAAATCACCCCCTGATCATGGAGGGAAAACCAAAGGAGCTGCAATGAGTTAAGAGATGGTGGCAGAACTCCTTTTTGGCACGGGGCTCTCGTGTGGAGAGCAAAGCCAAAGCCCAGAGGGGAGCCAGCCATGGGAAGTGTTTGTGACCCAGCCTGCAGCTCTGGGAAGCACTGGCTGCTGTCACCAGAGCAACAAAACACGGGACAAGGGTGGGGAGAGGAGAGCAGGAATGCTGGTGTGCCTGCCTGGGATTGAAGAGGGCACAGCAGGGTGTTTATTCACAGCCCAGAGAGTTCAGCAGCTGTTTCCAAACAAGAAATCACATCCAAGAAACAAACTGTTAGCACAGCTCCCACACGAGGGAATGGCGAGGAGGAGGAGGAGGAGGAGGAGAAGAGACTTCAGGAAAACTCCAAATTCCTGCGGATTGGTGAAGTTTGCTCCACGCTGAGCTGGCAGCAGTGATGGGAACCGAGCAGGAGAAGCTCCAGGCAGGGCTGTCAGGCCCGGGCCCGGCGCAGGCCGGGGTAGCTCTGCACTGTCCTGGCGATGGCCTCGTCCAGGCTCACCACGGGGCTGTAGCCCATGGCCCTCTTGGCCCTCTCACAGCTGTAGTAGTGGAAGGTCCCAGCCAGGGCCACCCTCATGGGCGTGAAGGTGGCCTTGATGGTCACCAGGGGCCTGAGCAGGGCCAGCAGCAGGGCCAGCAGCAGGGCCAGGTAATAGGCCAGCCAGTAGGGAATGTGGTACTTGGGAGGGTCGTAGTCCAGGCCGGTCAGGATCCGGGACATGAACGTCCAGAAGGGAATTGGTTCGTCATTGGTGATGTGAAAGGCCTGGAGGGGAGGGAGACGAGAAGCCAGGGGTTAAAATCATGAGGATTTCCCAGGTCTGGCTCTGTGCTGGCCCATCTCGTGCTCGTGCTGAGGACATGACCCCCCTGACCTGGGCAGGAGCACGTTGTCCTGACAAACTGCTTTGCACTGCCCAGCTCTGTGTGAAGAGGGTGAATCCCTGCTTTTCCAAGCAAACCAGCTACTTCCAGCACTCCAGAGGCCAGGATTCCTCAGAAATGTCAACCAAACTGACTGCCACAGCACGGAGCAAACAGGTTAAAACACCCCAGTGAGCCCAGAGCATGGCAGGACCAGGAAAAGCTGGAAAAGTTCCTTCTGCTCTGAACTCTGTCCCAAAAGCTTCTGTGTTTCCACGTGTGCCTCTTGGCTCCCCCAGTTCTGCCTGGATTGCCCCTCACAAGGAGTTTTACAGCAGGAAATTCCAGGACATCCATCCAGCTCAGCCCAGGTGGTCACCACAGATGGAAAACCTGGAGCTGCCCTCCCCTGCAGGATGGATGTCCAGGACACTCAGGAATCAGCAGAGGCCAGGGATCCCTTCCCTCCCCTCCTTCCTCACCTTCCCACACAGGGGAGAGCCTTTGTGCAGCTTCTCTGCAGCCAGGATGTGCCCATGGACCACGTTCTCCACGTAGGTGAAATCCACCAAGTTCTTCCCGTCCCTGCACACAGAAAAGGAAGTTGAGCCCCAAGACGAGCCAGGCTGAAAATCTGCTTGAGGCAAGAGGAAGGACTTTCACCCAGGATAAATTTATCCCAAGTTTCCCCTTCCTCCTCCCACTCTCTGGTGCTGCCATTTCAGGCCACACCCTGGCAGAGGGTTCATTTTGGAGAAGGAGGGGTGGTCGCTGTGCCAGCTCCCAGCAAAGCTGACATTCCTGGAGCAGCACCACTTTTAAACCTCCCAAGCTGCCACGTTTCTGGGAGCTGCAGATCCTGCAGGTCTGGGGATCAGCAGTGATCCATGGAAGCAGAACAGACAGAGGCAGAGGGGTGACAAGCACAGGGAGTGTCAAGGACAAGCTTCCAACCAGGAATTGCTGGGCTCAAGGAATTCTGACTCCCTCAACGAGCCAGCTTCAGCCTCAGATTCAGCTCACTGTGCGAGATCTACCTCTACACAGGTACAGAAAATTAATCTGCTTATCACCTTCCAGAGTCCAGTTAAACCAGAGAATCCCGGAATGGTTTGGGTTGGAAAGGAGCTTAGAGCTCATCTTGTTCCACCACTGGGATTTCAGAGCAAGGAATAGTTTCAGTTACTGTGCTCTGAAATTCCAGGGGTTCACTACGCTCTAAGAAGGCAAATACCTCTGATCTTACAATCAGAAATATTACAATACTTTTAGTATTTCCTGTTTCATAGGGATTTTAATTGCCAGACCCTCAAATACCACAAGAGTGTATTAATTAAATTAACAGCAAGTTAATTATGATAAAATCGGAGCTGTCTCATATTAATAGCACAGCTCTCTAGACAGCTCAAGCCATGCCAGCTTTCCTCATGGATAATCCTTTGGCCTTATGGACACTCCCCATGGCAGGGAATGAGCCCCTAGCACAGGATTTTTAAGGAAAAAAAAAAAAAACCTGGGCTGTGAAAAATAAAAGAAACAACACAAGGGATTTCCTTCTGTTCCCTTCCACAAGGGCTCTGTAGATCCAGCATCGATTTTGCCCCAGCTCTGCAATGCCTGGGCCTCGCTCACCCAATGATGAACTTCATTTTGCCACTCCGAGCTGCCTGGATGAGGATGGGAACCAGCTGAGGGTCTCTGGGACCAAATATTCCGTGGGGACGGATTGCAGTGGTGAGGAAATCGTTGTCTGGGTCATTGGCACCGAGCACCTCCTGTAGGGAAAGAGGAGAACAAAATCAAGGAGGAAAACAGAGCTCAGCAATGCGTCCCAAGATCATCCCTAAAGGGGCTGGGGGCTCCCTGTCTCCTTGGGAAGGAACCAGTGGAAGGATTATTATCCCCTCCTGTCTTTCCAAGTGATCCTTCCTTTGCTCCCGTCTCTTTTCCCAGTTCTCCTTGATGAGAAAACCAGACAAAAATCAGTTTTTATGGTTGAGCACTTAATGAATTGACAAAGGGAAGGAAGTCTTAGAAGCCAGAGAAGCTTTCCAAGCTCCTTCGCTCCATGAACTCCTTGTGCTCGAGCTGGAGCAAAGGAGGACACTCGGGAATTCCATCTCTGTCCCTCCCAGCAGCCATTCCCACCCCAGCCCCCCTGGATCTGCCTCAGGAGGGGGTGATCCCATCTCCCTGGCAGCTCCAACAGCACATTCAGCAACTCTGGAGGAGATTTCCTTCTCCTGGGAGTTCCTAAACAACATGTTCTGCTCATTTCCAACAGCTGCTGGAATTGCTGTGGAGGAGGCACGGGCAAAAGCACTTGGAATCCTTTCAGCTTCCCCCAAAACAAAGCCACAGTCACCAGCATTCGGGCTACCCTCGATTGCTGCTCCTCAGCTTCCCCTTTTTATCACCTACTGCAAAGTGCTGGTGAAGGAACAGATGTTTTCACAATTAAAATGAATTAAGCTCTTCTGGAGGCAAATCCTTCAAGGCTCTCACACTGCCAGCAGCAGCATGGAAGGGACTCTCAATTCTCCTGGCACAAAAAGCACAGATTCGTCCCACAACTGAAATGCAAGCCGTGGAAAAAAGATCCAAAAAAGCTCTGTTGCTTTCGATTTGAAACATTGTTATCCCACATTTAACCCAGGAATGCTGCAGCAGCAGGAACATGAGACAGAGCAGATATTGGTGGTGTGCAAGCACCCAAAGCTCTGAACTCCCAGGTGTTTGGGGATCTTTTTGAACACAAATATTTTCAGTAATGGCCCCTTAGCTCAGGCCATGCTCCCACCTCATCTCCTCCTGCCTCAGTGCCTTGTTCGCGTTCCCAGCTCCAAATTCAGGCTGCAAATCAGGAAAAGAAGCAGAGAAGGCAAAAAACTCCCCTCAACTGCTCTTAAAGCAAGGCTGTGGCAGGTAAGAGCTGGGATTATCCCACGGCTCCTCCATGGCAGTGGCAGCTCTGGCAGTTCTGGAAGCACCTCTGCAGCGTCACACAGGATTTCCTTCAGCCTCTCTTGGCAATTTGTGCCACAGCTTGATTTTATTCTCTTTTTGTTAAGCGAATACATCAAAAAATAACAAAAAATAACCCTTGACAAATACCTTCTCCTGCAGGATCTTGGTCTCTGTGTAGTAATCAATAGGTTTTTGTGCATAGGGGAGATCTTCTGAGCCATTTTTTATGTCCGTGCCCTCAAAAACTACACTGGCACTGCTGGTTAACACCAATTTCTGCAAGAGATGGGGGAGAAAACAGTTGTTTAAAGCCCAAAATAAAAGGGTCATTGTTTACAGAGGCTGAGTAAAGATAATAATGATAATATTTAACCAACTGATCCTACAGAAAATAACCTGAGTCTAGCAGAAGATGAACAGAAACTGCAGGTAAGAGAACTCCCCTCTTTAATTCACTCTGTCCCCTCATTTAGTGCTACCTGAAGGAGATTAAAACATTCCAACAAACACCCGAGGCAGTCGATCCAGGGGAAACTTCTCCAGGAAAATCAGAGGCTTGGAGCACTTGACACACACCCAGTGTTTGTAAGAAGGATTTGCTCATCTTGACAGTAACAGGTCAGAGTAGGTTAAACCAAAAAAAGGAACCTTGGATGTTTTTGTTGGATGATTGAAATGAAATGAATATAATAAATAAATAAATAAATAAATTTAAAATAAATGAGATAAATGAATTAAAATGAAAACTTATGGGATATCCAAATAACTCCAAGGAGAAATTTTAACCTTCAATTTCAGGCTGCTGAAGAGCAGCCTGCCTTCCTCAGGCTCTTTCTTTTGTGGGCAATTCACTTTCTAAACCAAGTGGCACCGAGATTATGGCACAAGGGTGTTCCTCCTCATTCCACGGCAAGGAATATTCCCACCGCTGGAAAAGCCACCTCGAGGCTTTTCTCCCCTTATTAAAGCAGGAAAAAGCCACTTGTGAGGAGCTGTTCTCCCAGGGTGGCTCCCAGGTAGGGGGACAGATCCTCATGGAAGCTTTTCCATCACAGCGCGGTTTTCTGTGGCAAACAGGGATTGAGTTCACACCCAGCAGGAGACCCACACTCTCTCCTCCACTGGTTTCCCTGGAATAAGTGGGAATTCAGTATCTCGGAGCCCTTGGTGCCCTCTCAGAGGGGGCTGACACCGGCCTGTGATGCCCGCGTTACAAAGTCCATCAGCCTCTCCCAGCCTCCGTGGGCCGTGCCACCCTTACCTGCACTCCTGCTTCCTTGCAGGCTTCAATGACTGCCTTGGTTCCCATGAAGTTCACCCTGTAAAACAGCTCCCTGTTGTCACTGGCAGGTGCTGGTGAAGCACAGTGGAACACCACGGACACGCCTTGCAGGGCTGGGAGCAGAGCCTGCAGGAAACCACGGGGGAGACGGGAATGGAGCAACAGCCGCAGAGGGTACTCGGGAAAAAATAACGGGGGGGAGACAAACCAGCTCTTTTTGTCGTGGGAACAGCTGCATTCACGTTCCCCCCATAAAGGTGGGCAGCTGGAATGGGACGGGCACCCAGGATCTCCACAACGTCCTGTCCTCACCACACACCACATCCTCTCTTCTTTCCAGAGAAATCCTGGGAGCCTCCCCAGAGCTGGAGGCTGGCCAGGCTGAGCTCCCTGCAATTCCCAAGTGCAGGTGGGAGGCTCAGGACTACCCGGAGCTGGGACACTGAGGAAGCAGCAGGTGCCGAGTTCCCCGTGGCACTGGCTGAGTGCAGGTGACTGTCCCAAAGTCACAGGCCTCGGCCAAGGCTCCCACTCTCCTGCCCTGGCTGCTGGGAACGTGAGCTGTGCCATTCTCATGGAGCTGAGGAGAGCTGGGAGAGCCCCCTGCAATTAGCCCAGGGACTGTAATTACCCCCTGAATCTCAGCCAACAGCAACGCACAGCATTAGGCACAAACCAGTCCTGTCCTTTGCAGCTTCCAGCAGGAGCCAGGCATCAGACACCACATCTGTCTCCTTCAGAGGCTTCCAAGGAAAAGTGCTGGGGACACACCACAGGGAAGGGTTGGGGGGACACATCTGCATCCCCTCTGGCAACCTGGGCAGGGCCTCCAGGGGTTCCAGTGCTTCAGGCAAGGCCCAGTGTTGGAACAAACACCCTCCCCGACCTCTTGGCAATGCTCCTCCTAACACCCCCCAGGATCCCACCGTCCCTCATGCTCCCAGGCCACGCTGCTGGGTCATGGAGAGGTTGATGTCCACCAGGACCCCAGGTCCTTCTCCAGCAGGTCATCCCCAGCTTGTCCTGGTGCCCAGGGCTGTTCCTCCCCAGGTGCAAGGCCTGCATTTGCCCTTGTTCATTTCAGCCAGCCCTTCCCTCACCTCCTTGTCACACAGGTCTCCCAGGAAGAAGGTCACCTGGTCACTCTCAAACCTCTTGTGGATGTCGAAGACGTTGACGCTGTAGCCCTTGGCCAGCAGCTGCTCCACCATGTGCTGCCCCAGGAACCCCGAGCCCCCGATCACGGTGCAGCTCCTGCCAGCCTGCAGGGACAGGGGACAGCTCTTCAACAGGCAGGGACACACCAGGAAACCGACCTGAGCTTCCCTGGGTCTCAGCGAGCTGGGATTCTGCTCAGCAGCTCCGCTGGAGGAGGCTGAATTCGGCCATCAGGGCTCTGTGCTGCCACAGGGAGTCAGGAGTGCAGACACTCTGGCTGGATTTTGGAAGGGCTCTGCCTCATCCTCACAACCAAGAGGCTCAGAGAGGAGGGAGGAAAAAGAGGATTGGCCCCCACAAACTCTGCCTGGATGGTGAAGCAAGCAGAATTTGAAGGGAGCCTGCAAGGAAGATGGAGAGAGGCGATTTACAAGAGCATGGAGGGACAGGACACAGGGAATGGCTTCCCACTGCCAGAGGGCAGGGCTGGATGGGATATTGGGAAGGAATTGTTCCCTGGGAGGGTGGGCAGGCCCTGGCACAGGGTGCCCAGAGCAGCTGTGGCTGCCCCTGGATCCCTGGCAGTGCCCAAGGCCAGGCTGGACGGGGCTTGGAGCAGCCTGGGACAGTGGGAGGGGTCCCTGCCCATGGCAGGGGTGGCACTGGCTGGGCTTTAGGGTCCCTCCCAACTCAGACCAGTCTGGGATCCTGGGATGATTCTGGGATTTGCTTCAGCCTCCTGGCACAGCTAATTCAGAGTATTAAAACCATCACCACCATCAGAACCTGTGACACTCAGAGCCAAGAAAGCAACCAGGTGAAGGCAGGGACTGTCCTTGTGAGTCATCAGCACTTCCTTTCTCTTTCTTTAAGCTTTGTAAATCAATGACTGGAGTCACTAATTAACAGATTTCAGCCTGGCCACTCTTCTGACTGGACAGGGACCAAAGACCTCACTGCCAGCACAGAACACCCAGGCCCTGATCCTGAGGGAGCTTTCACACAAAGAATGCTCTGTGCTGGCTGGGAACAGCTTTAGCCCTCGTTGTAACACAACCCTCACCTCTGCGGGGCTCTGTGAGGGAGCCTGAACCCCCGGAGCCACACAAAGACAACGATTGTTCCCAAGCTTTTCAGGGCCACATCCTTAAGCAAAGGCTCTGCTGCCAAGTGCTGGGTTACCCACGGGAGAAACCCGAGGAGCTCCCGGAGCTACAGCAAAGCAGAACCAGTTGTTTAGGATGGGCCACGCGAAGGGGAGCGTGCTCAGGGTCTGGAGCATAAATCCTGTGAGGAGCAGCTGGGAAAGGGGCTCAGCCTGGGGAAAAGGGGGATCAGGGGGGACCCTGTGGCTCTGCACAGCTCCCTGACAGGAGGGGGCAGCCGGGGGGGGTCGGGCTCTGCTCCCAGGGAACAGGGACAGGAGGAGAGGGAACGGCCTCAGGCTGGGCCAGGGGAGGCTCAGGTTGGACAGCAGCAGGAATTTCCCCATGGAAAGGGTGCTCAGGCCTTGGCAGGGGCTGCCCAGGGAGGTTTGGAGTGCCCACCCCTGGAAGTGTTCGGAGATCGAGCGGATGTGGCACCTTGGGGTGTGGTTTGGAGAAGGTGGAGGGATTCAGTCGGAGGGGGGACAGTTGCTGAGGGGACACAAACTGTTCCAGCTTCTCCTCAAAAGGCTCCCTTCCACTGCCATTTTCCCTTGCCTTCCCCTGTAGCCTTTCCCATTAGGTGCCTTCCACCCCAAAGGTGGAATTCCCTGGCATTCCCTGATCCCAGTGCACTCTCCAGGAGCCAAACTGCTCTGAGATGTGCTTGAAGTGAAGTTTTCTCGCAGCAGAATGCTGCCCTCTGCCTCTGAACCTCAGAGCACTGCCGAGGCTTCAAAGGAGCCCCAGAACCCCAGACTGGTTCGGGTTGGAAGGGACTTTAAAGCTCATTTTGTTCCACCTTCCTCCATCCCAGGCTGCTCCAAGCCCCATCCAACCTGGCCTTGGACACTTGCAGGGATCCAGGAGCTGTTACATCTAATTTTATTAGGAACTCTCTACAATTTGATATTGCCCAGTATAATATTTACAGCAGGCCAAGCTACCTGTGACTATATGGATTTTAAGGTATGAATTCAACCTATCCAGATTACACCTCGGAAAAATCACGTTTTCTCCCCAGAATGATCATGTGTTCCCTAGTGATGTGCAGAACACTCATGAATTTCTTTCTGCAAGGCAAATCTTCCCAAAGCACCACGTAAGGCAGCACTCACCGGTCTGAGGCGTGTGGCCATGGCTTGGGTGAGGCACTATCGGCCAGAATCCTTGAAAACAGGGAGAATATCGGTTCATTCCCAAAAAAAGAACACACTTCCAGTTACAGAAATCAAGGTTTGAAGCCATTATGCTACGGAAGGATGAAGAGAGGGAGTTAATTCTCCCCATTCTTCCCCAACCAAATCAGCAGCTGCAGGTGCTGGCCTGGCTCTTTTTGTTTGCCTGAAACCCCTTTGAAATTCCAAGGAGAAAGCCGAGGAGAGGCAGGACTGGTGCCTGTCCGCCCGAACACCGAGCTGGTTTGGAAGCAGGGGCACAGGGCGATGCCCCCGGCAGCTGCTCCCTCTTCTACCCCGCTACCCCCAGCACCTCATCCCTCTCCCAAACGCAGTTTATGACCTGCTGCACCTCCAGCTCCCCCCCAGCTCTTTCAGCCCCATCCCACAGCCCCCCATCCTTCCCCCCACGGCCTTTAGGACCTCACCCACCGTCCCCAGGACCCTCCCCACGGCCCCAGGGACTCCTCCACTGCTCCCAGCGCGTTTCCACAGCTCCCAGCTCCTTCCCCACCGCCCCCCGGACCTCGCCCGCGGCCCCCAG
>VZTE01002411.1:423097-447886 GCA_013397775.1 Eulacestoma nigropectus
GGGCTGTGAGGGGGCTGTGAGGGGACTCAGAGGCAGTGAGGGAGGCTCAGGGGCTGCGAGGGGATGGTGAGGGGGGCTCAGGGGCAGTGAGGGAGGCTCAGGGGCTGCGAGGGTCTCAGAGGCAGTGAGGGGACTCAGAGGCTGCGAGGGGATGGTGAGGGGGGCTCAGGGGCACTGAGGGAGGCTCAGGGGCTGTGAGGGTGGTGAGGGCACAGTGAGGGGGCTGAGCCTCCCGGGTGCCCCCGGCCCCCCGCCCTGACCCCCCGTTGTACCGTGCCGAGGCCTCGGGCTTTAAGAAGCCGTCGCTGGGAGCCGCGGCCCAGAGGAAGAAGGCGAGTCCCAAGCTGGAGCTGCCGGAGGAGCAGCAGCGGGAGATCCGCGAGGCCTTCGAGCTCTTCGACACCGACGGCAGCGGCAGCATCGATGTCAAGGAGCTGAAGGTCGGCGTTGCCCTGGAAGCACGGAGTGGCCGAGGTTACAAGGGAACAGGGCCATAAATGCCAAAATAACCTTAAACAGCACAGGAGATTCCCGGGTTTCCCCCCTCCTCCCTCCAGCACAAAATCTGGTGGGCAAAAGGCACATTCTTCTCTTTAATTGCAGCTCTTCGCTGCTCTTAGCCAGTGTGGTCAGGGCCAGGCTGCCCAAAATTCGTGGGTAATTCTGTGCTTTCTGTCCCGACTCCTTCTCTGTTCATAAAACATCAAAAAAAGGGGTGGTGCACATTAAAGAGGTGGGGGTTTCCCCTCTCTTGTCTTGTTGAGCATTTAATGCTTTATTATAGTTACTAATGATGCTTTATTATTGTTGTTATTAAAGTGATCTCAGCTGTGGAATCCACCAATATCATTCATTTTCCTGCTTTTATTCATTGCAAAACACTTTTGATCCCTCCCCAGCCCAGCCCTTTGGGACGGACAGTCATCCATAACTTAGGACTGACTTTGCTTCCAGAATTTGTCCTTCCCCTTCTTCACCTGGATATCCTGGATGCTCCCTGAGACCACGGGGAGGAGATCTGGTTTCAAACCTGCTGCTTGGCCCTTTATCGAAGGAAGAAAATGTTCTCCCAACGAGATTTTTATCACTGGAATGAAAAATAAACTTAAATTCCCCGTGGTTGACCGGTTTAAGATGGTGAGAGCGTGTGCAGGAAACTCCTGGATTAGCTGGAGGACAATTCCAGAAGAGGAATGTTTATATCCCTGTTTTCCGCAGCCCCTGAGTGCAGAGCAGCCTCCCTCTCAGCCTGCCCCCGTTTTCCTGCAGACACAGAATGTTAGACCACGATGGGGCAGAAAGTTCACCCTTTCCCCCCTACCCTGTTGTTGTGTTGATACTTCTGGAGGATTCGTAACTCATTTTGTCCTTCCAGGTGGCCATGAGGGCCCTGGGCTTTGAACCTAAGAAAGAAGAGATCAAGAAAATGATCTCAGACATCGATAAGGAAGGGACAGGAAAAATCAGCTTTGGTGACTTCCTGGCAGTGATGACCCAGAAAATGGTACGGATGTTTTACAGGGCAAAACAAAGGGAATTTTGAAGTGGATGAGGACCTTTTATCTCCTTTTGGGTTTAGAGGGAGAATAAAGCACTATTTAAATCCTAACAATTAAATATGTAAAACTTGGGGTAGTCCCTGTCCTGGATTCTCTCATTTTTCAGGGAGAAATTGAAATCATGCTATCATTAACAAGTTTCCTTAACAAGCAGAGGGGATTTTTGTCTTTGGAAAAAAGGGAAAAAGGTTCTTCTCACAGATGGAAACCAGCTCAGGCCTGCAGGAAGCTCCTGGAGGGTTGATGTCTGGCATGGGGGTGTTTTCTTTCCTTGAATTCGAATTTACAGATTTAATCTCTGGTTTGAAAAAATCTTTTAAAAAACCCAGATATTTAAACACAGAACATCCTGATAGTGAAACCCCAAAGGCATCTGGGTAGCTAGGCTGGAAAAAAAATTCCCTGAAAGCCTGAAATTCTGGAATTCTGGCTGTGTCTCTGTCTCCTTTCAGCTTTTATGTGTAATTCCTGCTGGCTGGGCTCCTCTGCATTTGTTCCCAAGGGTTTCTCAGTTTATCAAATCATTTGTAACTTCATTTTGAGTGCTAGCTACAACACAACCACTTCTTACCTTAAACTCGTTCTTTCTTCCTTGAGGCTGAGAAAGATTCCAAAGAGGAGATTCTCAAAGCTTTCAAACTCTTCGATGACGATGAAACTGGAAAGATCTCTTTCAAAAACCTCAAACGTGTGGCCAAAGAACTGGGGGAGAACCTCACAGATGAAGAGCTGCAGGTTTGGACCGGTGCTTGGGGGATCTTTGTGCTGGAGCTGGGAGGAAAATCCCCTCTGTGGTGGTAGGAAGGGAGGAATTTCTGGAAATCTGTGGATTTTGAGGTCAAGGATGGGTTGAGCCCATGTGGAGGCAGAAACGGGATCATCAAATTGCAGTTTAGTGGAGGTGCAGTGATGGGAAAGGAATAATTCTGCTCCAAGCACTTTGTTTCCCCCAGGACATTTCCTATAATATTTCCTGGTCAGACTTCTGTATAAATAAACCCAGCAAAACAGATTTTGGGAAATGTTTTGTCTGAGGTTGAGCCAATGCTGTCCCCTCCAGCACAGCTAAAGAGGGGCTGTAGTTCTGAATGAATCCTGTAATTCCCAATAAAACCCACACCTAATTCCTGACCCCAAATCTCTTGCAGGAGATGATCGACGAGGCAGATCGGGATGGGGATGGGGAAGTGAGCGAGCAGGAATTCCTGAGGATCATGAAGAAAACCAGCCTTTACTGAAAGGGCTTTATTCCTTTGCACTTGTGTACATTCCTTGGGCGGGGGCCTCACGTTTGTGGTGTCTTGGAGGCAGCAGAAAATCCGGGTCAGTTTTGTTGGAAGCTTTTTGTTTAGGAGTTTTAAAGGAGCACTTTGCAGCACCCTGTTTACAGGCAGCAGCGTGGCTGCTGCTTATGGTGTTCACGCTGCTTTAAATACACAAACCACATCTGTGGGACCAAATTCAGATCCTTTTCTGACTAAAATAGGTCAAAATGATTCTAGTTTGGTAAAGACACGACTCAAAACCAGACAGTGTAAATCTGTTGCCCTGTGTAAATCTGTTTGGGGTTTATGTCTTGGTTTGGGCCCTACAGTGAACCCTTTTTATGACATTGTTGCAGGGACCAGCTTTTTAGAACCTGTTTTATGGGGATTATCCCTTCCTCCTTTTTTAGGGCATTCTTTAAACTCAAAAATAAACTGGTGTAACTCACCTTGTGCTCAGTTCACACGGCTAAAGGGATCTTTGCAGAAGGAAATTCCCAGTGCTGCTGCTGGGAGCTCTGTGTGCTCACAGGAATGCTCAGAGCCTGCAGATGGGGTTGGATTTCAAATAAAGTGTCTGATTTTAAGCCATCAGAGTTGTGGAAAGAGTTTTGATCCCCACTTTGCCAAAAAAAAAAAGCTGTGGCCAGGCTGGAGAGGATCAAAGATGAGCCAAAACCTGGGAAGCTCCCAGGTGAGGAAAGGCTGAGAGAACTGAGCTTGGTCAGCCTTGGGAAAATGAGATTTAGGGGAGACCTGATCACCGTGTTTGGTGTTTGAAGGGTGGCTACGAAGGAGGTGGCAACTCCCTTTCTATGAGGAATCACGGAAAGGACCAGGGATAACAGGTATGGGTTATTCCTGGGAGATTCTGAGTGGGCACCAGAGGACTTTTCACAACAGAGAATCAGCTCTTGGAAGTGGTGGATTCCCCGAGTGTGGACACTTGAGGATTCATCAGGACAGGCTGCTGGGCCACCTTGTCCAGACATTTTTACCAAGAAAGGTTGGACCAGGTGAGCCTTGAGGTCCTTCCAACCTAAATTCCCTGGTTCTGTTAATGCAGGAGAAGAATGTCAGCTCTTCCCACCAGAGCTGCCTGGGGACACGGGGTTGGCCCTGCTCTCACCAGTGTCACATTCCTGCTCCAGCCTGGGTTCTGACAAATCCCAGCAAAACAAGGGTGGGAGGGGTTGGTGCTGGGGATTTCTTCCTGTATCATTTTCCCAACTTGTCCTGATCCAGAGGGAAAGGCAGAGACAGAAGCAGAATTCAGGATTCAGTCGAAGCGTTGGGTTTTATTCGGTAGCAGAACCAGGTTCTCTCCTTTGGCCACGATTCACTGCTCTGAGGGAGGGGTGTGGGGAGCAGCTGAATCAGCCCTGTGCAAGCCTGGCTCCTGCCTGGCCTAAAGCTGAGGGAGGGCAGGGATAGATGGGATACTGGGATGGAATTGGCGGGGAGGCCCTGGCACAGGGTGCCCAGAGCAGCTGTGGCTGCCCCTGGATCCCTGGCAGTGTCCAAGGCCAGGCTGGACGGGGCTTGGAGCAGCCTGGGATGGTGGAAGGTGTCCCTGCCCATGGGAGGAGACTGGAACTGGATGAACTTTAAGGTCCCTCCCACCCCAAACCATTCCATGATTCCATGCCAGCTCCCAGCCCAGCTCCTGCCAGTTTGTGACGTGTTTGGCAGAACACAACTCCAAGATCCGCCCTCCCCAGCAGCCGCCAGAGGTCTGGGGGCAGAACTACTGAGTGCCACTTTCCTGTTGCCGCGTGAGAGGGGAAGGACGCTGTCCATGGAAGAGGAGCTGGGTGCCTTTGGGGAGTTCAGGCCAGCCTGAGCACTTCTCGCACCATTTTCCCGATGCCGTCGTGGATGTCGTGGATGAGGGCATTGCACATGAAGGCGCTGGTGGTCACCAGCCGGTTCCTGGTGTCCACGTGGACCTCGGTGACCTGGCTGTTCACGTGCCTGCAGCCCAGCTCCTTCATGGCCTCGGCAGTCTTGGCATAGGGCCACCTGCAAGGGAACAGGGAATAAAAACCTGGAGTGGGGAACGTGCCCTGCACACGGTGCTTTGGTGGAAGCCCGGAGTGAAAAGTCTGTGGTCACTGCACAAAATCTGCTCAGTAGGATCCAAATCTCTTCCTGCCCGAGGAGTTTCTCCAGGACTACACAACAGGAAAACCTCCTGTTCAAATGGGTTAAAAATCTGAAGTAAAATAAGAGCTGAAGTTCCAGCATGGATGTTCCACTACCTAATTCTGCCCACTCCAGTGCTCCTCTTTACAGAATCCCAGGATGGTTTGGGTGAAAAGGGACCTTAAAGCCCATCCTATCCCACCCCCTGCCATGGGCAGGGACACCTTCCACCATCCCAGGGTGCTCCAAGCCCCGTCCAACCTGGCCTTGGACTCTTCCAGGGATGGAGCAGCCACAGCTTCCCAGGGCAACAATTAGATTCAGGTTTGGGGTGAGGGTTTTTCACCAACTTCCTACAAGTTGGTGATGAAACTCCTTCCTAGCAAAAGCCAGCAACATTCCTTGGCTGCCATTGGGAGGATCCAGCCACAGCTTCCCTGGAGGATGGAAGAGTTTAACTCCTTCCCTCTCTTAACACCCCCAGCCTTGTGCAACCATCCTGCTCCTGCCTTGGACCTGCTTAACTTGGAGTCAGCAAAGGTTTTTCCTGCCCTGGATCTGTGAGGCACCAGGGAGGCAAATACTGAATTTAAATTAATTTAAAATGAGGTGTCTCATTTGAAGCCATCAGAGTTGTGGAAACGAGTCACAAAAATGCGAACAGATCTGGTGCTACCTCCTTCCTTCTGCTCTGCTGAGAAATGATAAAATGAGGCTTCCAGGTGCTTAAATCCCCAAAAGGGCCGGAGTTGCTAAAGGCCTCGCTGGAGGCAGCAGGGCTGAGGTCTCAGAGATAACGTTCAGCCGCTTGTGAGACTTCCAGCACCTCGCCAGGACCCCTGGCCAGGCTGCCAGGGACTTTGGGGGGGCCCTGGTGTGATTGTCATCAACCCCCCCGGGTCACTCACTGCTCACACTCCGTGTCGTGTCCCACGGTCACCTCACATCCAGGGAAGATTTTGGCTGCCAGCACCGGGGAGATGCAGCACAGCCCGATGGGTTTGTGGGCAGCATGGAACGCCCTCAGGACATCCTCCACCTCCTTGGAGACGCTGCAGTTCTTGCCTTGGGTGGCCCAAGTGCTCAGGTTTTTTGCCACCCCGAAGCCACCTGAGGAAAGAGAAACAGTTCAGGCTGGAGATTATGCCCAAGGCAGGATTTTTGCCAGGTGGAATTGTGGAACATTAAGGCAGACTGGGTGCATGGCAGCATTTGTCCAGGGTCAATAAAAGAATTAAAACCAGAGATCCTGAACCTTTGGGAGCTGAGACATCCAAGCCCCTCCCTTGCTTCCACACCGAACAGAAACGGAGTGGCCTCGATGCTCCAGTGGGAGCCGAGCTCCACCCACAGTTCTCTCCTGGACTCTGGTGGAACACGGACACGTCTTCTTTCACCTCCTAATCCTCGCTCCAGGCCTCACCCGTCCCCACAGGGATGCCACAGTGACTAAAGACGAAGTGCCAGACTGACCAAGCTTTCCGCTCCTGAGCCCCCCTCCCTGCCCAGGCTCTCAGGGGAGGAGGAAGGGTGGTGCTGAGGGAAGGGATGGTTTTCCACCTGGTGAAAACACAGCTCTGGATGGGAGCGAGGACAACTCGGTTTGCAGTCCTGCCCTCCTGGGATCAACTTGGCTTTGCCACGTTCTCATCTAACTCCAAACCGGCGTGGCAGTGCCAGCAGGGATGGAACACCGCTCTGCTTCCAATCCCTGCTTCCAGCCTGTCCCTCTCATTCCAGGCTTATGGAATATCTAAGCTGTGGACAGGCAGAGGCCACACAAGCCTACCTGGAATGATGAGGGCATCCAGCCCTGTGATATCCAGCTCAGCCAGGTCCTTGATGTTGCCTCTGGCTATCCTGGCGCTTTCCACCAGGACATTGCGCTGCTCCGGCGCCGGCTGCCCCTTCACGTGGTCCACCACGTGCATCTGGGGGATGTTGGGAGCATAAACCTCTGCCTGGAGTAAGGGGAAAGGGCTGTTATCCCTCAGGAATGATGGATAAAGGTGGGAAAGGCACAGGGAGCGAGTGGGAATGCTGAGGGGCTTTCTTGGGAAAGAGCTGGGAGGGAGGGAAGGAAACCTTTAGTAGTTTGTGCCCAGAACTGCTTGTTTGGGGTCTGAAGATTCCATCCATATCCCAACCAATCCCTCTTGCTGGGTGACCACCCAGAGAGCTGCTATCCCACCACAGGGACAGGACTTGGGGTTTCCCCTCCCCACCTACTGTTTTCCCAAAGCCAGAGTGTTTTTCTGGAAAACGCTTCCCCTTCCTCCAGCACTGTCAAGCTCAGAAATTACGAGTGGAGGGTGGTGAATAGATTTTGGGACTGTGCCACCCGTGCAGTTCTGGGCCCCACGATTTAAGAAGGATTTAAGGAACACCGAGGTGTCCCGAGGAGGGCAAAGCTGGGGACAGGGCAGGAAGGAATGTTCTGTGAGGAGCAGCTGAGGACTTCGGAATTATCTAGGTGGGAGACAGGGAGGCTGAGGGGCAACCTTGTGGCAGCTTCCTGAGGAGAGGGAGGTGCTGAGCTCCCCTCCCTTCCAACTGAAATATCCCGTTCTATTTCCTCAGAGGAGGGATTGGAATGACGCCCGAGTTTCCTCCACTAGAGGCCCCTGGCGGTCCAGGGATGAGGGAGGGATGTGCTCCGAGCCTGCTGCTTTGGGATCCGGCAGGAGGGAAGCGGCTGCAGCAGCTCCAGGAGAGGAAGAGGCAAAATTACACACAGTGGAGAAAACGTGGGGACAAGCCTCATCCCGGAGCCAAACAGAGAAGGCAGGGTTGGAATGGTTTGGGACTGGGGGCGGCTGGCACACGTGGGTCACCCCTGTGCCTCTGTGCTCCACAGAGCGATTCCCATTCCCAGGGGAACGGCTCTGAGCCAGACACGTGGGTGGCTCACAGCTGAGTGCGATATTCCAGAGTTTCCCTCCCTCCTCTCCCAGTCTCACTGAGCGGCTCTCCTGACTCTCAAGAGCAGCTGCACCTTTTCTACCCCTCCTCAAGTTCAACTCACCAACCCCTGTCTGTTCTCTCATCCCTGGAATGTCCAAGGCCGGGCTGGACGGAGCTTGGAGCACCCTGGGATAGTGGAAGGTGTCCCTGCCCATGGTAGGGGTGGGAATGGATGGGCTTTAAACTCCTTCCCAGCCCAAACCGTTCTGGGATTCTCTGATTCTATTTTCACCCCTCCCCTTGGAGGTTTTAAAAAGGTGAATTTCAAACAGCCCGAACTGTCTTTTAAACAGAAACAGCAGGAGAGAGAAGAGGATGCGCAAGGCAAAAGCGGAGAGAGAAGGCACTCGGGAAAGCCTGTTGGAGAGTTTGGGTACAGAGCCCCGCGCCAATCCCTTTGGACGGCACAGCGGAGCAGGGACTCCTCCACACCATTCCCAAAACTCCAGGCACCGCTGCTTGGCTTTGGGGGAGTCTGGGGTTTGTCGCAGAGACAAGGAGGGGAGAGGCTGCGGAGCGGAGCCGGGAAAAGGAGCCGGGAAAAGGAGCCGGGAAAAGGAGCCGGGAAAAGGAGCCGGGAAAAGGAGCCGGGGCCTCTTACCTGTGCCCCCTCCCGGCTGAGATGCACCAGCACCGCCGAAGCCTCGTGGATCTCGCTGCCGTCGAACACCCCGCAGCCAGCCAGCACCACGGCCACCCGCTTCGCCATGGTCCCCCGTGAGCAGCGCGATTCCCTGGAGAGCCCCACGCCGCTGTGAGCTCCGCTCGCTGCCTGCAGCCCTTTATAGCCCCAGCCCTCCCCCAGGAGCAGGTGGGGCCGGGAGGGCTGGGCTGAGTTTCTCGCTGGCGCGGAGGTTTCGTTCCCAGTTCCACAGGCAGGGCGTGTAAATGTTATTTGTTTCCTCAACTGGCTGCTCCCTCACAGATCTTCTTCCCAGCACGCTGTCTCCAGAGCAGCCCCAGCTGACGTGCCCTGCTCTAACAGAGCAGCTGTGTTTTCCCTCCTCAGCTGTTGATTTTCCATTCCGGTTCAGACCGAAGCACCAGAACCTTTGCACAGGAGATGGTATCGAAGGGAGCCTGCCTGGAGCCAGGATTCCGGCCAGTGCATTCCCCTCTGTGCCCCGCTCTTTAAACCCTGCTCTGCACAGGCTGCTTCTGACTTTTAATCCCGACATTTCCTTTTCTGATACTGAATGTTCCTTCCCTCAGCTCCCACCTCCCAGAAGTGGATATTTTATACTTTGCTGTAGCTGTTTGCTGGCTTTTGCACCCTGAGTTTAGAAATGAATAAAGTCATAGAGTTGGAAGGGACCCACAAGGATCCACGAAGTCCAACTCCTGCACAGGGCACCCCAGCAACCCCACCCTGTGCCTGAGCGCGTGCCCAAACACTTCTTGAACTCTGGAATAATGGGATTCTTCACCAGCAGCACCACCTCTCCATTTGTTTAATTCCAGGGAAGTGGCACCAGGAGTTGGTGGAGCCCTGAGCTCTGGAGGGGCCCCTGGCAGCCCCATTCGGTGTCTGGAGCTCGTTCCTCCCCCCCGGCTCTGCTCACACGGAGATGATCCTGCACCTCTCTATTTCAGCCTGGCCCTGGTGAAATAACGGTGCCCTGTGGAGGCTGAGAGAACAAAAGACTCCCACAACAAGGCTGCAGGGTGTTTTTCAGGGGTTATTTATAACCCCTTGTGTTCCTTGGGGCTCCGTCACTTTTGGGAGAGACACGGAGCACATCCTGTGGGTAATGAGCTCGTGGCTTGGCAGGGTGGGCAGTCAGGGCAGGCCTGAGCAGGAGGCTCCCTGCTGCTGCTTGTGACTTCACTTATGGCACGTTCCTCCCAAAGCGAGGGGTTTGAGGCACCCAGCTGCTACCTGAACAAGCAGCAACAAGAATCACTTGAGAGGCCTTGCAGTCCCACTGATCCAAGCCAGGCTGTGCCACTCAGTTACTTTTACTGCCCAGAACAGGAATTAAACTGAGATATGCACAAAAAACACCCAAAGCCTTTCTCCTGCTGTTTGTTTTGCTATCTAAGGAATCCTAACTATGCTTTGGGGCTGTGTTATTTCTTCTTGCATCAAAAAACAGCTGAGTGGTGTTGCAACCTGAACAGGTGATTTCTCCTTCCTGCAGCTGGTCCGAGAACAGTCCCGTTAGCGATGGGACAAAGTAGCCAGAGGCTGAGGATTCCCACAACCTGCCTGCTGCAAACCACATCAGTCACCCCTGCCTGTTGTGAACTGGCTGGGCTGGTTCCCCTTACTGGGATAATTGGTGCCACTGGACCAGCCAGGCTTGTTTCCTCCCCTTGGAAAAACATCTGTCTGCATAGACATGTCAGCCCTAAAGGTCCCTCTGCACCGAAGAGATGAGTGATAAATGACATTTCTCAGCCGGGTTGTTCCAGCCTGGGTGGCCACGTCTGCACACATCCATTGTGGGCTCTGCTATGAACACGTGGCTTTAACCTGCACTGAGATTCTAGCGAGGAGGGGTGGGAAGGGACCCCCTTCCTGAAGGGTGAACACAGTTAAAGACAGCAGGAAAGTTTGGGAGCGGTGACAGGGATCCAGCTGGATCCAGCTGGCTCCGGGAGCAGGAGGAGCAGGGTCCTTGGACAGTACCTGGTGCTCTGGGGTTGTTCTGGATGCTCTCACAGCTCCAACACCTCTGGGATGATCCCACAGGCCTGACTTGGAGCTCCAGCCAGTGCAGCTCCAAGCCCCGTTCCCAGCAGCTTTCCTGCCCTCCAGCCCTGGCTGTGGGACAGGATTTAGGGGGGGATCACAGAGCAGGATCTGCTGAGGGGAACATCAGAGTTGGCTGCTGGAGGAGCTCTGCAGAGCTGTCCCTGGGCAGCCCAGCAACAGCAGGGCAAAGCTCTCTCCCTGTTCTGCACCTTTTATCTCGTCAGGAGAGTGGGGTTGGCTTTAACTGGAGCTGGGTCCCTCATGGGAACCGTCCCTACCCTGGTCCTTCACCACAAACAAAACAACAGAGGGACCAAAGCTCTGTCAGCTCTCACAGAACAGTCCTCTGACAGTTCCCACCTGACCCACGACCCAACGTGATCCCGAGGCCAGCGTCCACTGCCTTCTGCAGCCTCCCCTCCACCCATAAACACCTTTATGCCCTGACCACACGCTCCCCCCAGGAAGCAGTGGGAAGCTGTCACAGGTCCTTCACGTCCCCTTTGGGATAGAATCCTGGCAGTGTCTGATGCTCTCTCCTGACCTGGAAAGCCAGCAAGGCTCCTCTGGGCTGGCTGAGCTGGATGTGGAGTGACAGACGGACAGAAGTCACCTTTAAGGGAACGGCACCGAGTCTGCCCTGCGTTTGCCCAGCTCAGGGGGCTGGTGCCAGGCATTCAGAGCTGTGACAGGGACAAACAGCAGGCCCGTGGCCAGTGTGAGGAGAAACAACTGGTCCCCAAGGAGCTGCTGGGCTTGCAGAGCGCTTGTTTGCTCCAGCAAGGTGGATGCTTGCAAAAACCTTCGTTTTAACCAGTGTAATTTCCTCTCTGGCAGCAGCAAAAAAGGCAGCAGCAGCAATAAACCCTCAGCCTTATTTTTCAAGTGTCTTTTTTAACAAGGGTTAATCAACAGTAAAATTAAGAGGCCCCTGGAGGGAGCTACCAGCAGCCCACGCTGACTCACAGCCCCAAATTTACTGCAGCCAGAACTTCATCTGCATTTCCTCCCGCATGCAGAGAGGAGCAGGAACAGAAGAGGTTTGTAGGGAAAAGGGGTGGAGAGCAGGGAGGACCGGCGGCAGCGGCGATGGTTTGGTTATAAAGAGCATGGGAGGAAAGAGAGGCAGCAGTGCAGCCCTGGCCGGGGCTGCAGCGCGCAGGGATGGGCGACAGCGGGGCTGAGTCACTGCATTCCTGCATCGGGCTCCTGGGCATTGCCGCAGGTAGGGATCGCTCCTGGCACGGGACACGGGCTTGGGAAGAGCTTTCCGGGACACCCCCCTTTTCCAGGGGGGCTAAAAGAGGCTGTTTATCCGCAGGCTTCACTGCCTGGGTAAAGCTTCTCGATCCAGAGGTCCCTGCGCCGGTTTCAGGAGCCAACAAAATATTTGTGTTGGCCTCCGAGGGCTGGCCTGAAGTTTTGTGCTCGTTCCACGCTGGGTGGGAAGCAAATCCAAACTTTTTCATAGTCACTGTAGTAAATCATCTCCACTTGGATGCGGTTTCCTCCCCTTTCCTTTTCCAGCCCTTCTCCCCGCAGCTCTGTTTTCTGTGTTCACTCCCTTCCACTTGCTCCTTCTCTGTGGTCCGTCTTCCCGGATTGTTCGGCCGGTTTTCCGTCGGCACAAGGCTGGAGGGATCGTCTGCAGGGCGTGTGTGTCTGTCTGCCTTTTGTGTAACTGGAATTGTGGATTTTCACCTTCCTCTGGCAACAGGGGAGCACTTTCAGTCTCTTCCACACAATCCCAGGATGGTTTGTGTTGGAAGGGACCTTAAAGATGATCCAGTTCCACCCCCTGCCGTGAGCAGGGACACCTTCCCCTGGACCTGGCTGCCCCAAACCCCCTCCAACCTCACTTTGGTGGGATGGGGCATCCACAACCTCTCTGGGCAACCTCAAATGATTCATTCCAAGCTTTTTCAAACCAGGCACCCAGAAAGAAGCGAGACCTTGGGCACGAACCAAGTTACACTCCCCCAGCTCCTCAGGCTTTCCTATTTGCAGATCTTGCACTGTTATTTTTCCTCTATTCCCTGCTCTGTCCGCCCTGATTCTCTCCTGGTTTCTGGGCCAAGTTTACCAGCTCTTTGTGCTTCCCCCCTCGGTGTCCCACAGGATCTCTCTTGCTGGCTGTGCATTTCTACAGCTCCCCCAGAGCCGCCCCTCTGATCCCCAGCACAGCTCTCGGGGTCCTGCTGCTGATGTTATCGGCTCTTCTGGCCTATGCAGGTAAGATCTGGGGGTGGCCAGGCCCAAGGCCTCCCTCCCTCCCACAGCTTTGCACGCCCAGGTCTGCTTTGCCAACGGGATACAAACCACGGCAGCCTCGCTGTACCACTCATCCCTTCTCCCAGAGAAGTGTGTGGTCCGGAGAAGCTGTGGCTGCTCCATCCCTGGAAGTGCCCAAGGCCAGGCTGGATGGGGCTTGGAGCAGCCTGGGATAGTGGAAGGATGAGGGATGAGCTCTGAGGTCCCTCCCAACCCAAACCAGCCCATGGCTCTGGGTCAGCACAGCGCATTTTTCCTCTATAGGCAAGAAAAGGAATCAGTGTTTGTTTTAAACCAATGCTCTGCCAGGATCTCGGAGCTTTACCACGCTGAATGCACGATTTCTCTCGCAGGCTTTCTGAAAGTGCTTTCAGCACCCGCGGGGTGACACGTCCGTGGGTAAATGCCAAGAGACAATGCCTCTGCTTGGACAACTCTAAACAATCGCTGCCTGGAGCAAAACCCACTCTTTCTAGAACGAATGATGAATTATTTATTCTTTGTAACTCATAGCAATGGGAACATCAAATCACAGAATGCTTCAGGTTGGAAAAGACCTTAAAGATCGTCAAGTCCAACAGCACCGCCACCATGGTCACCACTAAGCCATGTCCTCAAGTGCCACATCCAAGTGGTTTTTATGCACTTCCAGGCATAGGGACTTCACCACTGCCCCTTGGCAGCTGTGCCAGGGCTGGACAACTCTTTCCATGAAGAATTTTTCCCTGATACTCAGTCTAAACCTCCCCTGGCACAACTTGAGGCCATCTCCTCTCGTCCTCGTCGCTTGTTCCCTGGGAGAAGGGCCTGACCCCTCAGTACAACCTCCTTCCAGGTAGTTGTAGAGTGTGATAAGGCCCCTCCGAGCCTTCTTTTCTCCAGGACAAATCCATCATCAGGCAGGACCTGTGCTGATCCTTGCTCCATAGCGACCCTGCTTCCTGCCTTTCCTAACTCCCGCTTCCCACATCCCGCTGCCTGAAATCACAGCCCTGTCTCCGTTTGTTCCCCAGGGATCCGGAGGAGCCTCAGGAACGCCTCCCTGCTGGTGTCCCTGTGCCTGACCCTGTCCGCGTTCTGGTGTGGCTACGGAGTGATCCTCGTCCTGGCGGGGCAGGGAGTGCTGCCCAAGCCGGGCGATTCCCGCGACGCCCTGGTGCCAGGGCTGGCCGCCCTCACCCTGGCACTGCTCCTGGTGGCCGTGGTGGGCTTCCTCTGCGGAGAGCCCGTCCTGGCCCTGGTGGCCGCCGCCGTGTCCCTGGCCAGTGCCCATGAGGTGGCCCTGCACTGCAGCTCCTCGCTCGGCCCCTCGGCCGTGGCTTGCGGTCACCTGGTTGTCTGCTTGGTTGGGGGCTACTTTGCTCTGGGGAGGATCCTCTGCTTCCTGAGCAAAGGGAAAGTTGCCCTCCCTGGCACAGATCTTGCCAAGAAAAAGGCCCAGGAGCAGAGCCGGGGCAGCGCTGGCGGCACCAACCACTTTGCAGCCCCCGGGCTGCTCCTGAACGTGCTGTCAGCCAGCGTCTTCTGCTGCAGGCTCCTGGGGGTCACCCACAGACTGTTCCTGGGCCACGTGCCCTGGCTGTGGGCAGCTGGCACCTACCAGATTGGCATCTGTGTGTTGTCCTACCGTGCAATGGACGTTCTCATGGCCACAGCCTTTGGCTTCACTTCCATCCTCCAGTTTGCTGCGGGTTACTGCCTCCTGTACCCTGCCTGGCAGCCAGAGGAGCCCTCTGTCCCTACCCCGTTCCTGGTGGTCTTCTCCATTCTTTTTGCTGTCTTGGCTCTTTTTCTCTCCCTTCAGAGCCCTGTGGATGGCCTCTACTTGCTGGTTTTTGTCACCTACTGCGTTGCCTTGGCTTGCAGTCCCAGGGGGTTTTTTGCAGGTGGCCCCCAAGGCGTGACCGTGGCCATTTTTGTGGCCTCAGCCTTGGTGGCTCTGATTCACCTGTACAATGTGAGGGCGAGGGCCAAGATCCCCATAGGGAAGGGTGCTGTGAAGGCCCTCCTTGCTCGCAGCAGCCTCCTGAAGCTCCGGGAAGGGCCGGACCTTCATGCTCCCTACCTGGGCTATTCCAAGTATGCCGATGCAGAAGTCCTCGCCTATGCCTGCAGCGTCCTGGCTTCTTTTGCTCTAACAACTCCAGGAGACCCCCAGGCTCCCCTCGGCACTGTTGTCATTCCGTGGGTGGTGGTAGCTGGCGGGATCCTGAAGCTCCTTGGCGGCTCCGTGGCCTTTGCCCGGGGTAAAACCCTGGAGAGCAGCGCCTTCATCCTCTACGCTGTCATGTGGATCATCTGGGGCCTGGCAAGGTATGGTGGCCTCTACGGCACCGCCAGAAGCTTCCACGCAGCCGTGGGCATCGTTGCCTTCATGCTCTTCAACAGCTTCGTTGTCTTCTGCTCACTCTTCCTAAACATGGCCTGGCTCTTCTACTCCCTCACGTTCATGCTCATTGCTGCCAGCTTCCTGCTGGATGCCATCCACGCTCTTCCCGCTGGATACGACATCGCTGCCACCCTCGTCTTTGGGCTGGTCAGCTTTTATTGCTTCCTGGCTGCCCTTTGCAGCAGCACCTTTGAGGGTTGCTGCTTGCCCTTGGGGGGCCCTGTGGTGCAGCTCAGCGGTGTTGGGGCAGGAGCGACCAAGTGCCTCCACCTGCCCGCCAGGAAAGCTTCCTCAGTCAAGAGAATTGCAGGTAAGGGAAAAACAGAGGGCAGAACATGGGGATGGAGGGGAAATTCTGGGAGGTTTTGCAGCAGAACACTCTTAAAAGGACATTATTCCAGTCAGAGAATCACAGGATGGTTTGGGTGGGAAAGGACCTTAAAGCCCATCTTGTTCCACGGGCAGGGACACCTTCCACTAGACCAGGTTGCTCCAAGCCCCATCCACCCTGGCCTTGATGTGGAAACCTGGATAATGGGGTGACGTTTTGGTGAAGTGGGCCAGGTCACAGGGGGTCAGGAGCTGAGTCGAGCAGCGAATTCCCTGCTGTGTCTCCTGCATTGTTTCCCTGTGTCCTCATCTGGTCTGAGATCCAGGAATCCCCCAAGCTGGGGCTACCACGCAGAGCTTTGTACGGAGAAAGCAGGGCCAATGCTTGGTCCTTGCTCTCTCCACCTCTGGCCCAGAACCCCCCTAAATGCCAGATGTGCCCTTGGATGAGTGCTGGGAAACTGGGAAAAGGAGAGGAGAGCACCAAATTGGCTGTGACAGCTCTGCCACGGGAATTACAGCCCTCACCGGTCACTCAAGGGCTCGTGCCCTGTTCCCACGCCAACAGATATCCTGAGGAACGGCGGGACCTGCGGCATCCCCACAGACACCGTGTACGTGCTGGTGGCCGCCTGCAACCGGCCTGACGCCGTGGAGAAGGCTCACCGGTGAGTCCCGGCACCTGGGCTGGCCTCAGGAACCTTCTAGAATCTTCAGAAACCAGCTCTAGAACTCAGAGCTGCTACTGAGTGCTGGCTACAGCACCCGCTGAGAGCAAGGCAGCTCAGCCTTGGTGGGAACAGCAAGGTGGGGAGAAGATCCAGGCGAGGAAAGGAGGGAATTGAGCTGTAGCTGTGTCCTGGGATACTGAAGGCTGATGGAGCCAGGTAACTTGGACACCACAAGAACCCCAAACCAGTGGCAAATGGGGCAGGGGGTTATTGTTCTTACTTGTAGGTACACGCTGTCACAACAAAACCCCTCTGGTGACAAGAGACTCTTGCTGTAACCTGGACCCCTCATATTGGTGGAGTTTCCTCAGAACTGGGGCCGTTGGGGTTTTTATCCACCACTACACAAGAAGTCAAAGCCTTGATTAGGAATAAACATTCCTGGTTGGGAATAGTCTTTAATGTCCCTTCCCGTCCAGTCCGTTGTTGAACAGTCCCACTTTTACTCCAGACTGGTGATGTGGGGCAGAGCCTGCACACCTTGTCCTAGCTCTAGACCTCCCCAACAGTTTCCTTTCTTTGAAATTAAATCCCTGTCTTACTTCCAGCCTCATCTTTTCTTCCCTCTTTTCCAGGTCCAAGCACCAGGCTCAGGATCGCCCCATGTCCCTCTGGATATCCAGCCTAAAGCAACTGGAACCTGCCAAGCATTTGTTCACTCCCCTCCTCTGGGACTTCATGGAGGCTGCCTGGCCATCTCCCATTAGCTTGGTCATTCCCAGAGGTGAGGAAATGCTGCTAATTCCAAGCTCTCTGGAGAGCTTTGGGTTCGAAATTCCTAAAAATGTGAACCCCTGGGACACCACGTGTTCCATGGGGGTATTCCTGTTAAAATCATCATGTTTGGACTAATGTACATCTCTGAGCGCTGCACGACTCTGCTTGGTGCAGGTGAATGGGTGGATTTCCTGGGAATGAAGGACTCTGCTAAATACGTTGGAACCCCTCAGAGTGTGGCCATCCGCATCCCCGACTGCTCTGTCACCACACACCTCATCGACCTGGTGAGTCAGAGCACCTCAGCCCTGGTGACCAGACCTCTTCTCTAAGATGAGGGAAGTCTGCAGGCAGCTGGGAGGGATTTTATGGCAGCAAAGAGGGCAAAAGGAGCAACCACCAGGTCAGGAAATCAGGAAAATGCCCTTAACAGACACAGTTTCATTTCCAACGTAGAACACTGTTGGAAGCACGGGCTTCTCTGAGGCTGGACTAACTTCAGAAGGTGCAGGAAGTGGCCAGAGGAACTGTGATACCCTGAGTGTTCTAGGACATACATTGTAGGTCTTTGGCAAGTGCTACTGCTGGAAAACAAGATGTCATTTCATGGCCATCATCACTAAACCCAAATTTGTCAGTGTTGGTCACTCAAACACCGTTTGGTGGGACTGTAGGTGCTTGCAAAGTAGGTGCCTCACCTGGGTGAGCTACACTGAGCTCTCCTCAGAGTCACAGGTGAAGTTCAGAGCTCAAGTCACCTGTTTTATCCCCAGAATCCTGCTCAGGGCTTTGATTCCCCTTTTTCTGTCACCAGGTTGGCCCCATAGTGGTCACGTCAGCCAACCCAACGGGAGAGGCCGACACGACCCATCACAACCAAGTGTATGCCAAGCTGGGGGATAAGGTAACCAAGAGATGTGGGGATGGAAAAATGCAACCACTTCATTTCCAGAAGGAAAATCAATAGATGGTACCAGGAATCTGGGAAAGCCTCTCATTGAAAAAATCTCATGGGTACTCCTCACGCTGGTGTCAAAGGGAAAGAAAATTTTAAAACACAGAACTTGATGGGAAACCAAAACTCTCCTGCTTTCTGCAGTGTGGTTATGGCTTGGCAACGTGAGTTGGTTCATATTCCAACATGGAATGATAGAAGCAATTAAAAATTCCTTCTTGCTTACAAGCAATCAAATCCTGGTGCCTGAATGTGCCAGGGCTCCAGCTGGAATTGGGCTGTGAGAACTCAGGGATTCCCATCTAAGGCTGATCTAAAACTGGTGCCAAGCTCCAAAATACTCCTGGCTTTTAGAGCGTTCATGGAAGTGCCATGGTCATGGCCTTTCGTTGTCTTTCATTGGTTTAGGTGGGATATCAGGAACAGGTTCCTCATCCAGAGGGTGGTGGGGCACTGCCCAGGCTCCCCGGGGAATGGGCACGGCCCTGAGGCTGCCAGAGCTTCAGGAGTGTCTGGAAGGGTGGAATTGTTGGCGTGTCTGGGCAGGGCCAGGGGTTGGATTGATGGTCCTTGTGGATCCTTCCAACTCAGGAGGATTCCATAATTCTAAGATTTCGCTACTGAATTCTGA
Organism: Eulacestoma nigropectus; assembly: GCA_013397775.1. Taxonomy (NCBI): domain Eukaryota; kingdom Metazoa; phylum Chordata; class Aves; order Passeriformes; genus Eulacestoma; species Eulacestoma nigropectus. The sequence continues at coordinate 441,753 of VZTE01002411.1, forward strand.
GGGTTTTACGTTTTGTATCTTCATGGCAGCTTTAAACAAGAGGTGGTACAAATCTTCCACCTCTAACTCCTCAAAAACCAAAAATTCATACACATTTTTTTGTGGGTGGGACTTCTCCAGAGCTGCTCAGCTGCTGTAAACCTGTCTGTGCTGTGCTGCTGACCTGCGCCCCACAGAGCTCTCCCTGTCCTTGCTTTGGGGTTCATTCACTCCAAATCCAGCACTGGTGTCGCTGCAGTGGGGCAGGAAGAGGCAGCATTGCCTTTGATGAGAATTATTTGCTGTTGAGAGGGGAAACGCTCCTTTTCCAAGGGGAATTCGGTGTGGAAATCTGTTGTTTTTAGGTGGATGCAGTTCTTTGTGGCGGGCCTTCTCCAGAGAACATTGCCTCCACCGTGGTGGACTGCACCAAGATCGAAAGTGGCAACATCGGATTCTTCCGAGTCGGCATCATCCCCAAGTCTCAGGTGAAATTCAGCTGCATTTAACTTCCCTTCCCTTTCTCCATTGAATGAGTTTCAACCGGGGGGTTCCTAACTCAGTAAGGAGGCAAAGAAGTCTGTGGTAGCATGAGGAGTTATCCCGGAGTGGTGTGGGGGACAAGAGCAGAGCTCCACATTTCTGTCCTGATCCTGCTCCGGAGCACTGGAGCACCTCTGTGGAGCTGGGGAGTCGGTGAGGTGAGGCTGACTCATCCATGGATAGGGCTCTGAGATCCAAGGTCATGGACCCCCATGGGGCAGGCTCTCCATGTTCACCCATCCCAGAGACCTCTGAGCAGAGAAATTATTTGTGTCGTCCCAAAAACCGAGCCAGACACTTGAAAGGGAAGATCTTGTGGAAGGTGCCCATGGGGGACCTTTAAAGGTCCCTTCCAACCCATTATTTTAAGATTAGTTGATTATTTCAACAGCTGGAGAAGAAATCAGTGCTCTCCCCTGAGTCCCAACCCACTCCCAGCTGTGTTTACTCATTCCAGGTGCTGCAGATCCTGGAGCAGGTGCAGAAGAAACACCTGGTGGTCCCTACTGGTGGCACTTGCCCCACAAAAGGCCAGGAAGAACTCCAGAGCTGTGGCCATGCTGTGCACAACGGGGTGGGCAGAGCTGCCTTGGTGGAGCCGGGGCCGGATCCCGATTCCGGCTGCGAGCGTCACGCCCGCTTCTGACTCCCGCAGCTCCAGCAGCTCCGTGCTCACCGGGACATCATCTGCTGGAAAATGCCGTTTTGGCCAAATTGGGGAATGGGAGAGGCTTCCAGCTGCAGGGGTGATTCATTCGTCTTTCTACGGACACTGCTCAAATATCTCAGTGCGGCGCTGCCCTACAAACCACAGGCACCCAGCAGGAAAATTTTCCCTTAGGGACACTGCCAGCTTTCCCTGGAGATCAGTCGCGACCAAAGCAAGCATTCCTTTGGTGACAGGCTGGCCCCAGAGTTACAGAGCTTGATCCCTGTCACTGGGAGGGAATTCCTTGGATTGGGGCATGGAGTGAGGTGAAGTGGTGCAGAATTACGCGGTGGGGGAAAAAACACTGCATGAAACTTGAATCACACAGAACCGTTTAGGTGGGAAAAGACCTTTCAAATCCTGGAGTCCAGCCGTCCCTCCAGCACTGCCAAGGCCAGCACTGGCCCATGTTCCCAAGAGAGGAGGAAGTGGGATGCATCCAGGTGCTCTGCTGGTGGATGCAATGGACTTGGCAAAGTGTGGGCTCGGGAGCTGTGGGTGTGTCCTGCTGTGTTTCCTTCAGAGTGGAGGTCACCCCTTTTTGACCCCACTTGGGAGGTCTTTCCTCCGCTGGGAGAAGCCAACACTCCAAAGAAATGCCGTGACCTGAGATGCCATTTCTGTATTTCACACTCAGTGTCAGGGTGGAATTCCCATTTGGATGACTCCAATAATATATCCTTAGAGGTGCTGAAGCTTTAGGGAAGACCCTCCCTTCCCACATTATGAATTTTAGGAGAGCAATCTCCACGTGTTTGAGGATGCCAGGAGCTGGTCTCTTGCCTTACAGCCCAACTCTTCCCATCTCATGGCACATTTCCTCCAGAGTGCAAATTCCATAGGATCAGAGGAAGGAATTCCAGCCACTCCAGGCAGACATTTGTCTTCTCCAGGGGCCCAACTTCTCTGCAAACTCCTGAAATACAGGGAAGGAGTTGGAGACCTGCTCACCTATGACCTTACTGGCATCACTGGGACATGGTGGGATGGCTCCTGGAGTGTAGGAATAGGAGGATACGGACTTTTTAGGAAGGACAGGCACTGTGGAGTGGTGGCTGCTGACCAGGAGGAGTTGGGAAGGAGCCTCAAACATTTGTGAGGAGTTTTCCTTGGCAAACACTGCAGTTATGGCTTGTTCCACCTCCAAAAACTGCTGATCTTTTTCTTACCTGACTCAGGTGCAAGGTGCTGACCAAACTCCAGCTGAAACCAATCCATTGATCATTGATTTCACCTGAAGTTGTGATGGAATTTAAAGATAAAAGTGGTGCAGTCAGAGGAGCTCAACCTCGACAAACTCTGGCAAAACAGTGTTTCCTCAGCTTGTCCTCACAGAGCTGGCTCTCTTCCTGCAGAGAAAATTCCGGAGAATTCAGTGTATTTGGCAATTTCAGTGGTCTACTTCCTGTATCTCCTCGGAGTTTATTAAAACTGGTTTTTAGGAAGCAATAAAATATTTTCAATAAACGGATCTCACCCAGGGCTGTGCAATCGTGACAAAACCTTGTGGGGCAACGCGTTCTGGATGTTGGGGTTCCTGGCCATGAAGGATCCAAGCAGGATCTTAAGAGGGAATCAAATTGTGACACCTCCAGGGTGGGGAAGAGGAGGGAAGGGGAAGATAACACCTCACAGCAGCTCCTGGTACCAGCTCAAAAACGCCAGGGCTGAATTTCACCCCTTAATCACTAAAAGAAACCCCATAAACACCAAATTCTGAGGGAATGTGGTAAGAAGCAGGAATTTGGAGAGGTGCTGAGACATCACAAAGCTTTTTTGGTGAGGGAAGACTGCCCTGGCTTAAATATACCAGAGGTGCTGCTGCCCCGTGCTGCAAGTAATGATTTTTTAGTGTGGCACAAATTAAAAGTGGCTCAAAAAATTGTGTTCTTCACTTGATGCTTCATCTGGATCCATTTTTCCCCTTTTTCTCCATATTTTTTGGTTTTTACTCACAGAAAATGTTGGTTTCAGCCTCAGGACACTGGGGGAAGCATTTCTCATTTTGCTGAAGTGAGACAAGGAGAGGTTTCATTTCAGGCTTGGTTTTACCCCACCCACAGCTCTCCCGTGTACCAGCAAACTGGAAAGGAACAATTTAGGGAAAAGGAGATTTAAATGGGATCTTTCACTTAAATCAAGGCAAAAAACCATTTCTACTATTTCCACAGTTTTCCCAGCATTTAAGGGGAAGCAAAACATTTCTGAAGAGAAGTGGAGAGAGGAAAAAAGTTGCTGTTTTAAGTGGCAAATCCAGAACACTTCAGTCAGAAAGGGCTGAGATAAACATTTGAATATTTGGGTACATCTGCTGAACAATCATGGATCAGATCGCTTTTGGGTTAGCAACAAGAGTATTTTCATCACTAAAACTGGAGGTGATGGTCAAAAAAGGTTGTCCAGGACTCCTCAAGGGAGACCCTCACTGTCCTGCTGTCCTGTTCAAGGGGAAGGAACTGCTCCATTCCCGTGTTCCGGATAAGAGAGACACAAGGGGATGCGGGGTCCTCAGACCTCCACCACAGGAGGAAGAAAACCAGTAGAGACTTCCGTGGAACCAATTTTGGTTGCATTGTCGATGTCTCGGAGATCTTTAGGCCTGAAAGGTCACCCTGGGAGACAAAACAACCTCATGAATGGGGCTCTTTGTGAACCAGCCAACTCTCCAATCCCACTGGGGTTGGAAACAACCCGGGAAGAAGGGCTGTCCCACCTTCCTTCTGCCCTTTGTGGAGTCTAGACATCCGTGTCAATGGAAAAAGAATTTAAAAAGGATGTAAAAGAAGTGTATTTTCCAGTGGCAGGAAAAAGCCAGCTCACCCTTTGAGAATAGAGCGGTGCCATAGGGACAGGAACTGACTCAGTGCCATCGCCCGGGACGTGTTGGTGGAGTGGGTGCGCCTGGCTTGGGGTGGGCAGAGCGCTTCCGAGGGGAAGGGCGGCTTCCCAACCACGGCTGAGGCCAAACCAGCCCAGCAGAAGCCCTGGGACACGGGCAGCAATGTCCTTTGGCCACTTCCAACCTGTGGAAATGCCAGGGATGGGGGCTTTGGGGGTGGGAATGTCGGAATCGATGATCTTGGAGATCTTTTCCAGCCTTAGCGATTCTATGGTTCTATGACCTCTCCTCTTGGGTTCTTCCTCTGGAAGAGTAAAAGTCTGCCTGTGGCTTGGGATGGGATATGGGGTGGAGATAAAGGCAGGAATAAAGTCCTGCTTAATTGGGTGATCTTCAGTCAAAGCCCAGCCCCGTGATCTTGGCAGGGTTGAGGGCACAGCTTCTGCAAGCACGGCCACAGTGGGTTCATGTCACACTCACCTCATCGTGTTCTTCCTGCCGCTCCTCTCTTTCCCAGCAACAGCCTGGGGTTATTCCTGCAAAATCACCAGATAATCAGCTCTGTCAACAACGAAGAAACACCATAATTCAAAATCCTGGGCCAGAGCTTCAGCTGCTCCACAAAGCAGCTGGGGTTTAACACCAGCTGAGTTGCGGTGCCCAGCTGGGCAACCTGGTCCAGAGCCACCCTGGAGTCCCCACATTCCTGCCAGAGGTAACACTGGATTTAGGGATGGCTGAGTGACAGCAACCGGGCCCTGAACCAAAGCAGAAAATAACTCTGTTATATCCCGGAATCCCAGATTGTTTGGGGTTGGAAAGGATCTCAAATCTCATCTCATTCCACCGCCTGCCATGGGCAGGGACACCTTCCACTATCCCAGGGTGCTCCAAGCCCTGTCCGACCTGGCCCTGGACACTTTGTCCTTTGCTGCATGTCTCCCTCATTGTGATTCCTGGTGTTCCTGGAGCTGCCTGCTGTGGAACAGCAGCAGAGGACTTACCTCCCTGGGGAACAGATGGATTATGTACAAAATCTTGGATGAAAAAGCAGCTTTCTGGAAATTGCGTTTCTTGAGACTTAACAGCAATTAATGGGATTAATTAAATCCAGTTGCGACTCCATCACGTTCTTCCTTTCTGCTTCCCCTCTCATTGGAAGAATTCCATCCCCTCTTTCTGCACGACACTGCCAGCTGGGGCTGGGGGAGGAAAGGGTCTATGGGAGCTGCATCCTTGGGCAGACACCGGTGGGTTTATGGGATCGCTGGATTCCCCTGCTCCATTCCCATGGGCGCTGTCACCTCAGTGCCAGTGGATCCCAGGAGATAACAGAGCAGTCAGGGCAGGGGGTCGTGTGGGGCTGGATGGGGAGGTCTGCCCTGAACATCCAGTTCAGCAGCTCCAATAAATACCTTGAGTGAAAATCTCGTGTTGAAGGGTCAGCATTGTCAGTTCTCTGTGAGAACTTTTCATTCCTTCCTGGAAAACACACTAAGATCTCACTCATGTTATTATCTCTTTCTAGATAGCAAACACGAGGAATGTCAGCAAATTCTTCTGCTCTGGCCACGAGATGGATGCCAGGGTTGGGACAGTTGTCCTGAGAGAGGTTCAGCTGTGGAACAGAGTCACTGAGGTCCCTCCAGGGCCCAGGCACCTCTGAGGAGCCTCATGTTCTCCCATCCTGCTGCAGAAGAGGATTCTTTGACCATGTCTCTGCCTTGGCTCTGTGATTTAAAGAGTTCAGTCCTCCGCAGCTGCTAGAAGGGGTTTTAAGACTGGCGCCGGAACGCGCACACCCTTTTCTCCCGCCGCCATCTCAGCGTCGTCTCACCTGACTGACTTTCTCTTTCTCCCTGACCGTGCAGCCGCCGTGTTCTTCTCCCTCACGTCTTTTCCTCACGGGCTGTGCTGATGTTCAGTTCAGTGCGAGCTGTGCAGGCTGGAAAAGGAGGCTCCGCTGGTCCCGCTGGGTCTGCGCGGGCTGCAGGAGGGGGAGAGAGGGAACGCTCCCCCGGGCTGCATGAGGGGGAGAGAGAGAGAGAACACTCCCCCGGGCTG
>VZTE01002411.1:448396-495804 GCA_013397775.1 Eulacestoma nigropectus
CCGGGCCCGGGCCCCCCCCCTTCTCCCTCAGGAGACCAGGAACCAGAGAAGAACTTCCCCCCCCACCTTGCACGGGGTTTAAATATGCAAAATTCACAAAAGCGCATTGGCTTAAAAGCTTGTCAATCGACCCAGTTTCAACCCATGACAATCAACAACATAATCAAAGAACCCCAGAATTATTTGGGTTGAAAGGGTTCTTAAAGATCACCCCCTGCCATGGGCAAAGACGCCTTCCACTGTCCCAGGTTGCTCCAAGCCCCGTCCAGCCTGGCCTTGGACACTGCGAGGGATGGAGCATCTCCACTATATCCCTACCATGGAAAAGCCTTTTTGTTAAAATGCTGTGAATTACATTTCACAATAACATCAATTCTTTGCCGTTGATCTGAGATTTGTCCTGGCCTCTCAACCAGCAAATCTTTGCTCCACAACCTCCAGTGGTGTTGGTCAGAAATTCCCAGCTGTGTGTGCAAGGCACAAATAATCTGGTCCAGTGGAAGGTGTCCCATGGCAGGGGACGGGAATTGGGAGATCTTTAAGATCCCTCCAGACCCAAACCATTCCAGAGTTCTCTGATTCCCCCAAGTATGTTTTTTTAAAGGAAATACTCCCCTTTATTTGCAGCAACACCGAAAAACCAAATTTATTTCCTTTGTGGCAAAGGGAGGTGGGAGATTGTTCCTGGCACAAACTGATTGTGCAGTTTATTGTGTTAAATAAAACCTCCTATTTTTCCTTTTTATCACCTGATGGTGGAAAACAGGTGCAGAGCAAACACCTCTGACCCATAATTACTCCTGAGTCACCAGAACACTCACGAGTGCCAAAGTGAGCAGCCCAGACTATGGTGAATGTTTGGGGTTTGGTTTTTTTTTCCTTCTAACATAATTTGTTTGTTTTCTTACTCATTAAACCATAAAAACTCAATTAGTGCATAAAATTTTACACTTCTGGCTCTCAGCTGCCCGTAACTACAGACAGTTTATTGATTTCATTGTGCTCTGCTGGGAGGGGACTCTACATGAATTGTACAAGGAAATGCTAATCCTGGTTCTCCCTGAAATGAAGCCGTAAAGTTCTGTAATTTTCTTATCTTGCTCCACTTAGAACATAAATTCTGGATTTTTCACAGCTCTGGTTGGAATCTGTTTCTATTTCCACCCCCGATTTCAGATCACAGCACACTCCAGTGCTTTCCCCAAGGGCTGACACATCCCAGGCTCTCTTTACCTGCTACAGAGCTCCAGAGGTAACTTTTCCATCCTTGCCTGGATTTCCCAAATCCTGGCTGTTCGGTGTGAGCAGTGAAGGGGCAGCTGGGGAACTCCACGTCCTTCCCTGGAGCTGCCACATCCCACGGCACCCACATGGAGCTGGTCTAACACAGTCCCAGATCACAAGGCAAGAAAGGACCTTCTCCTGTTCTGTTTTCTTGTTTTGTTTTGTTTTGTTTTTTTTTTTTCACTTTTCCAGCAGTTTATAGCCAATATTAACAAACCTCACTTGCTCAGGAAGTTCAAGTCGTTTTTCAAGCATTAAGGTATTTAAACATGAGAGGAGTCCCGTGTTGTGGGACTTCACCACATGCCTTAAAGTTAAGCCTCTGCTGGGTGGTGATGAACCTCAGCTGGCACTTAAATCCATTTATTGAATAAGTGTTTATCACACAACCCTGGAACGGTTTGGCTTGAAAGGGACCTGGAAGCTCATCCCGTTCCAGGGGCAGGGACACCTTCCACCACCCCAGGTTGTTTAGCTGTCCTAAGGTATGTGCAGGGAGGAGAGCCTGACTAAATTCCGCTTCCAGATGCTGGCACGGGCTGGGAAACCACAGGAGGCTGGGAATGCCCAGCTGTGCCCGAGTGGGTTTGCAGGGTCAGGAGGCTGCGGGGTGAAGGGGAGTCTGTGTTCCATCCCAGGACCGGCTGCCAAGGGTCTTTAACCGGGAGTTTGGGGAGCTGCTTGAGTGAAACAACATCCGTGACCCGGAGAAAGAGGAAAAGCTGCTATTTAGCGTGACTTCTGAGTGCAAATGGAATGGCAGCACCAGCTGGACAACAACGGCAGCGCCAAAGCAGGCGGAGCGCGCTCAGGGCTGGAGTTGGTGTTGACATGTCAGAAACGAGGTGTGGGAGGAATCCAGCCCCAGGGCTCCCAGGTTTCCCTGCCCAGGTCCCACAGAAGCAGGAGGAATCCAGCCCCAGGGCTCCCAGATTTTCCTGCCCAGCTCCCACAGCAGTCGGGTGAGTGGGTGGGATGCGGCCTGAGGGAAAATTCCATGAGCAAGATGCTCCAAAACAATGATAAGGAGCAAGAGAAGGGAAGGGTCTTGTCCCCTGGGCGGTGGGAGGCAGGACTGGGGCTGTGCCAGGGGAATGATCTCCCTGCCCAGAGCAGGAGGGAGGAGAGGGAACAACGGTAGGGAACTGGCAGAGATCTCCCACTTGGACACTGCCTCCAGGACGGGAAAAACATTACAGAAAACCTCCAGTCTGTCACGCACCTCGCAGTGTTTTGAAGCCTTCAGGTCTAACTCATTGTTTCCTTTGTTGAGGTTTGTCTTTAGTGAGTGAATTCCCTCATCCCCAGCTCCCCCTGGGGCTTGTTTGCTTTGGGAGAGAGGGAGGTTCTGTTCTCTGCTCTTGGCAGAAACTTCTGCCCCTCCACAGCGCCTAACGCGGGTCCTGGGGACAGGGGTGGGGATAGCCCTGGGGCAGCAGCACCCAGCCCAGGGGCAAGGTGTTGGAACGAGATGATCCTGAAGATCCCTCCCAACCTGAGCCAATCCATGACCCTCTGAACCCCCGGCGGCCCCCAGCTTGGCCATGGATGTTCATGGATGTTCCTTTGCATTTTCAAGGAGCTGAGTGCCCCGGGATGAGCTGGGGGCTCCCCCGGGCCAAGCAGGGGGTGGCTGGGAAGATGCCAGGGAAGGAATGGGGTGAGTTACTCGCTGTAAACCCTCCGTCAGAACTACACCTCCCGGTATTTATTCCTTCCTCTGGTGTTTAGTCATGGAGCTTTGCCGTTCTGGGAGGATGAAGAGCTCGGTGGAGATCAAATGAAACTCAAAGCCTTTCCTTACGTTCCAAAAAGAGGATTTATTTAGTGGGTGTTAGAACTTTAAAATACACAGATCTGAGTGTTGGGGAGGGGGGGTGCACAAGCAGCCGTGGTATTCACAGTCCAACGCCCTTCGGAAACGCGGGAGCTCTGGGAATTCCAGCAGTAAAGCACCAGCTCCTGATCCTGCTGGTGCTCCATGGGCAGCTCTCCTGGAGATTCCAGGCACTTACTGGGGATAAACAACAAATCACTGCAGAAAGCTCCCAGGAGAGGCCCCAGGTGGGAGAGTGCTGCCGTTCCCAAGGAGGTAAGAGCTGGATCAGAGAAGGAATGGCTCTCCCCAGGCCACGTGCTGCGGCAAAACGTGGGACACCTCGCGTTTTTAGGGAGAGCAGACGTCGTTCCTTTGCTCAGGGAAGGTTCCTTCGGTTCAGACCACTCTGTTCTTCACCCTTTCAAAGATCTGCATCACTTTTCCTGCTGGGATGCAGCCTTCCCGCACAATGGTGATGCCACCTTCCCAGAGGGAGAACGAACAAGTCAGGACGATCTCCAAAGGAACACCTCGCACCAGCAAAGCCACTCAAAATAAAGTTGTGTGGGAGGACCAGAAGCTTGTCAGAAAGTGAAACCACCAACGAACACTGACCTCACACTTTGTTCAAGGGTTTGGTTTTCCATTCATGATTCCCTCTCAAATGTCAGCCCAGAGCCACCCGGGACACCTCAGCGTGTGCTGCTGCGTCACTGCGGGCAAGCTCCTGTTCCGCCCTCGTTGTGGTGGGGCAAGGCAGCACCCACCCTCCTCCCAGCAGCACCCACCTCTCCTTCCAGCAGCACCCACCCTCCTCCCAGCAGCACCCACTCTCCTTCCAGCAGCACCCACTCTCCTTCCAGCAGCACCCACCCTCCTTCCAGCAGCACCCACCCTCCCACTCGCAGCGTTTTCGCCCTGACCAGGCAGATTTTCCTTGCACAACTGTGTTTGTCCTCCTGCCTTGTTCCCTGTCAACACAGAGGTCCTCCCAGGACATCTTTTGTTTGCTTCTCTTCATCAACATGTTTGCAAATGCCCAGGCACTCAAGAACTGTTGCTCTTGGAGCACTCTGTGCTGCCAGATTGATACTGGGAAAGGCATGGAAACACCCCAAGAAAACGCAGTTGCTGGCACTGGAAAAGATTCTCACACTCACTTTCATCAATCTTTGTGCAGTTGACCACAGTGGACGCCACCACCTCGTCAGACTCTCCATCACAGAGAACTCCCTCCAGCTTATGGCCAAGGCGCCTGGGGGGGAAAAAGTAGCGACAACCCTTCGCAGAACTCGCTGTGACCTCGTGCTGAGCTTCCCCTCGGTGCAGGACATCAGACTAAGGTCTGCCACCACTTCAACAGGTGGGCGGCACTGCCAATGACCAGGTACTCACGAGATGACCATGTCGTGGTGGGTGCTGTCCACCTCCCCGCTGGGATTGGCCGAGGTGATGGCCAAGGGTCCGGTCATGTCGATGAGGTGCACCAGGACCGTCAGGTCAGGGATGCGGATCATGATGCTGTCCTGGGTTCCCACCCGGCTGTATCCTGCTCCGACCCCTGGAAGGACAGGCAGAGGACGTTGGCAGAGGCACAGCCCCTGTCGTGGCACCAGGAGGGATTTCCTGCTCCCTTTGGAAGTGACCCTGCTCCAGGCACCCAACTGAACGTGTCCTTGTGGATGTCCATTCCTGAGCAGCAATCCGTGAGAGCAGAGGTACAGTTTGGGGTCTAACTGGGTAAAAAGGAAATGATTCCTGACTGGAGACATCACAGCTGTTTCCGTGGACACAGGATCTCCCCATATCCCAAAGTCTGCCTTCCTGTGACCTCTGCCCACCCTCCCACACTCCACCACCTTCCTCTGCCTGTTGAACGTGGGTGACTCAGAATCACAGAGTCAGCTGGGTTGGAAAAGACCTTTGAGACCATCAAGCCCAACACCACCTTGTCACCCAGACCGTGGCACCGAGTGCCACATCCAGGCTTTCCTCAACCACCTCCAGGGATGGGGATTCCATCACCTCCCTGGGCAGCCCATTCCAGTGCCCAATCACCCTTTCTGTGAAGAAATTCTTCCTGATATCCACCCTGAGCCTCCCCCGGCCCAGCCTGAGGCTGTTCCCTCTCCTCCTGTCCCTGTTCCCTGGGAGCAGAGCCCAATCCCCCCTGGCTGCCCCCTCCTGTCAGGGAGTTGTGCAGAGCCACAAGGTCCCCCCTGAGCCTCCTTTTCTCCAGGCTGAGCCCCTTTCCCAGCTCCCTCAGCTGCTCCTCACTGGACTTGTGTTCCAACTCCTCCAGTTCCCTCATTCTGTGCTATTTCCATGGATTCCCAGGAGCCAGGGTTGAGGTGAATCATCCCAGTGCTCACAGTGCCTGCCTGTGTCCGTGTGGTGGGCAGGCAGAGGCGATGAGCAGGGATGACCATCGGAACCCTCTCGTCTCCTGGATGCTCCACGCTGGTTTGCTCATTCCTGGTGAACAGCGAGGGGCTTGGGAGCGGGGACCCTCCCAGGCTGAGAAGCCTCCCTTGCTTCTGGTCAAAGAACTCATCCTGCTGGCTCCCACTCTTGGTGAGTCATTCCAGCTGATTAACACCCTCTGCTAAGCATCTACCAAAGCATCTGGGAGCTCCAGGGGGGGATTTCTTGGGGTAAAGTGACCGGAATTCTCCCCATCACATCCCAAAGGGTGCTGGGATTGCAGACCTGCCGTGCTGAAAACACGAAAGGAGGACAGAAGGGTTGCACTGCTCATCTCACCCAACTTCTTCAGCCACTCTCCCTTCCGGATAATGCAGCCGATACCACCGGGATAAACATTTTCCATGAATTCCCAGAGCAGGGGGCTGATGGGTGGAGCAGCTGCTCGCAGCTGCTCCAGGTTGGAAATGAAGATGCAGATGGGCTTCTCTTGAGGCCTGTCCTGAAAAAACGGGGGGGGATAGATGAGGAGGGAAAGTTTGCCTGGAGAGCCTCGAAGCCTGCTGGAATCCCGGTTGGTGTGTTTCCCAGGGAGCAGGAGCTCCAGGCAAGGAAGATGCTGTGTCTGCACGAACGCTCAGCTGTGATGGATGCCCCAGCTCAGACCTGCACGTGCAAAAATTGAAGAGGAGACAGAGCAGCAGCCTGCCCTTGGGATCCCCTGGGATGCATCCAAATCCCCCTTTTGGGGGACATCCATCATAGGGACAGCGATGCTCCACTCAGTATCAGCGATTTTTGGATCTTACACACCAGGGGCCTGATTTTTTCCAAACTTCTGCTGGTGTAAACCAAGGTCAAGCGCACCAATTCATGACGGGATGAGGGATGGAGAGCTCAACCCCCTGCAAACCAACATCTCCATTATCACCCCTCCAGCGCTTTGAAAGGAGCTTGGGGAAATAAGTTCGGTGTAAAACCAGCAGTGGAGATGGAGGGGAAATAAAGGAGGCTCCAAAGCGGTGTCACTTCAGTCCTCAACTGACATCAGCTTCAGCAGGCCCAAATGACTCAGGAACTGGGCATGTATTTACATTCTGTTTGTATTCTCTCATCGGCAGGGAAGGTCAGCACTGGCACCAGGGCAGCACAGAAGAGACGGCCTTTGTGCCGCTGCTCGAGCTCGGGGCCAGCTGAGATCGTCTGTTATGGTTATTTCTCCAGGCTAGCCAGGAAATTGCCTCATGGACAACAGACTGCAAGAGCCAGTGGACTGGAGGTTGCAAACTCTGGGGCTGGTTCCAGCACTGAATGGCTCCAAAAGTCTGGGGGAATGTAGCCCTGGGATTCTGATTCAGCACTTCGTAAGGCACAGAGGACAAACACAGGTTTGGACCCGCCTCTGAGCGGCTGTTCCTGTTTGGGACTGTGCTTTGTCCATCCCCAGGGATGTCGCTGCCTCATTCCCAGTGCTCCAGCCTGGAGCAGAGGGGCTGTACCCCCGGGTTGCTCAGCAAATGGTCCCTGATGTTCTGGTGTGGCTGCTCATGGGCTCTGCCCACAGCCACCTCCTGTCTTGGGACAACCTGAAACCAGGGGCTCCCCTTTCTGCTTCTGCACCAACTCACGGACAGGACACAGAGCCAGGTCACCAGGTGACACCCCCGAACTCCCACCTTGATCCTGTAGACCTTCTCGATGGCTTGAGGGTGTTTGCAGGAGGCTGCCAGGGCGTACACGGTGTCTGTGGGCACCCCGCACACGGCCCCCGTGTTCAGCAGCTCCGCGATTGTCCTCAGGCCACTCGTGAGGTGGGACTTGGGGCAGACACAGGGCAGGGGATCCTCCCTGTCCTTCTTGGGGCTCTGGACCTGCCAGGAATCAGGAGGCAATGGATGAGCAAATACGTGGAGCACAGGGCAGGATTCCATCCACCCAAATGCAGGGATCCAGTGGGCTGTGATCCCTTGGCAGGCTGAGGGCAGGGGCAGCACCTCTGGGGATGCTTCCCCCGAAGCAGGGGAGGTGAATTCCAATTATTAAAGTCAAAGAGAGCATCTTGGGGCGGACATTTCAGCTGCTGGTGCCTAAAATTAGAGGAGATGAATCCCACCCAGCACAGCTTCCTGGAGAAATGGCTGCTCTCCAAAGTGACCTAAGGAAACTGCTCGGGAATCCGAAAAACAGAGGAGGATGGAGTTTCAAATGCATGCCCATGAAATGCTGATTTAATGGAAATGTTTCTCTGCAGCAGGAGTTGGAGCTGTCAGATCCATCACCCTGGACAGGGGGAACGGCCCTGGTCAGACACACCAGATGGCAGAAGGCATTTGAAGCTAAGAAAAGATGGGGAATTCTTGCTGTCCAGCCTGGGAAACTTTTTAAACTCCCTGCTCCCAAGGTTATGGCTTTAAAACTTCAGTCTGCCAGGAATTCTTGGATTGGAGATGGCTGGTTGCACAGGGCCACGGAGACGGGCATTTTGGGGCAGGATAGGAGCCTTGTGAACATCCCTGCCCTTTCTCCAACGCTATTCCTGATGGAAGGGAGCTCATTTCCAGCTCACAGCCCCCTACAAAAGTGCCGTGACCGGGACTTTGAATGGCACTAAAGAATCCAGGGGAAGGGAAATTCCATGGGAATCTGCACTGAAGGCCCCAGAATGTCCCCTCTGAGCAAGGAAGCTGCACCACCAAGCCAAGCATCTCTTACTGTGAGCAGAGGAGGTCCCATCACCAGGAGGTCCTTCCCGAACATGCAGTTGGTGAGCGAGGCCGTGGCTCCATAGAAACAGATGACGCTGAGGATGCTCAACATCACAACTGGAAAAGATCCCAGAGTCGGGGACAGGAAGGGTGATTGAATCCCCATCCCTGGAGGGGTGTGACAGTGTGGATGTGGCGCTTGGGGACCGGGTTTGGCAGTGCTGGGGGAATGGTCGGACTCAGGCTTTGAAGGGCTTTTCCCACCTAAAGGATTTCATGGTGCTGTGATTCTGTTCTGTGGTGACAAAGCCCTGGTGGAAAAGCTCCCGCTAATCCCCCTGCTGAAGCACTCCATGGAATCAAAACTTAAATTGTCACTTGCAGCAAAGCCAAAGCTTCAGCAGAACTAAAGCCATTGACAGTGGTGGCATGTTCAGCCCATCCCACACCTCAGGGAACACCCACTGGGAAGCAGAGCTGGACAGAACCTCCGGACGTGCCCTGATCCAGCAGTATCGGGTTTATTTGGAAGCTCAAGGCCCTGGGGATGACAGGAGGAAAGATTTCCTTCTCCAGTCATGCTTGCACACACCCCAGACTTCCAGGGAAACAGGAACACTCTGCTTGATTTCCCCATGCTGCTCCCCAACCCAGGACCCGCTCCCTGCACTCTGTGGGTGAAGGTTTAATGTCCAAGTTCCCCTAAAACTCACTTTCAAACGGCAAAGGGAGGTTCTCCAGTGTAAAGAGCAGAAAACAAACGGTCAAGAGCTCCATGGCCAGGGTCAGGCAGAGCAGCACCACGTTAAAAGAGGAAGCTGTGGAAAGGAACACAAACAAGAGGGACCCACATCAAGCATGGCCCATAAAACATCCATGAACCAGCAGAAGAGTTCCTAATTCAACTGAGCCTTGTTTGATTCAACCCAGCAGCCCCAGCTCCAATTTCCCAGTCCATGGAGGAACAAAGAGGCACAGCCAGGGTCTGTTCAGCCCTCAGGTTCCACAGACACGCTGCCAAACCCTTGATCTGCCAAGACACTGTGCTCACATGGAAAACACTTCTCCGGCAGCCAGGCAGGTTCTGATTTACACCAGCTGGGCTGGAGTGCGGCTGGGGATTGGTGCCAGTGTGTCGAACACTTTCACCTGATTTGATCCTTTTATTTTCTTTGAAATGTTCTTGCATTCCCTTGGGGCTGCTTCTCCTAAGCCCAGCTCAGCTTCTGGTACTGGCTGTGGGCAAAACATCTCCGTTCTTGCTTAATCAGAGTGACAGCGAGAGCTGAGCCTCCCTCCCCGGTGCATCTCCACCGCAGAGCAACCACAGGAGGATTCATGATCTGACCCCAAACGCCCCTCAATAAACATCCCACGTGGTTCTGAGACTTACCCAGAATGATTAAAAAGGCGTTGAGGACCAAAAAGGCAACGGAGCCAGCGGTGAATCCCTCGGTGTTCCCCGCCCCGATGTCCAGCAAGTGGCCTGAAACGGGAGCAGCACATCTGGTTACAGGCAAACCACGAGGAGCAGCGTGACAGGAGAGAGGCAAGAGAGTGGCAGAGCCTCAGCTGGGATTGCCACAACTCCAGCCGATGGATGGTGGCCTCCCAACAACCCTCCCTCATCGACACCCGCTGCTTCTGCCACGCGAAGCGTCCGAGGTATTAACTGTGGGACCGGTGATGGTTATCCAAAAAAAGCTCTGGATTTTACCTCCAGCTTGGAATACTCAGGGCCTGGCTGGACACTTCAGCAGCTCCTGCCACACCTCTGAAGCCACAGCTTTAACTTTCCCCGCAGGTGCTCGTTTTAAGAGTGCCTGGCACGGTGGCTGTGTGAACACTGCCCACCTGGAGCAAAACGCAGCTTTTAAAAGCCAGGCTCAGCTTCTGAGAGCTTCTTTCATGGCTGTGACCAGCTGGGATAGACTTCTCCAGGCTCCCGAAGGAGAAAAACAGAACCTGGAGTCTCCCACTGCCTAAGAGCATCTCCTGAGTTGTTATTCTGAGATAACAGCCCAGAGTCCCACAGTGTTTTTGCAGGGAAATCTTGGCTTTTATTGAAGACACAACTTGGACTCCTGGAGCTGAGAGCACCAAGTGCCCACAGCAGTGGCAACCGAGTGCAGACTGGGGTGATTTGTGAATTATCTTTTTTCAAGGAGGAGTATCAATAAACCTCATGTCACTGACTCTCCTGAAAGAAGGAATTCCACTGAGGAAAGCAATCTGAAATCCCCCGAGAACACCCCTTACACCAGGAACCCTCCTGTGCTTCACCTGCCAGGCGCAGCCAGGCCCAGGCTCCCCAGAAGGCAGCGTAGCAGAACGGGAGCACAGATCCGAACCTCTTCCCGCCCTGCACCTGGATCCGGCACACGAACAGCTGCCCCAGGGCTCCCGGGATGAGCACGGAGGGGAGGGAGAGCTGCTGTGTCCCGGTGTCACCCACACTGCCCCGGACGGCGGCGGCCGCAGCCAGGCCGTTGCAGATGTAGAACAGAGCGTCCGGCACGGCAGCACTGGTGCCACTGGGGATGTCCTTGGACCTCGAGAGCCAGGTGTGGACAGCCCCCAGCACGGCTTGGAGAGCTGAGCTGGACACGGCCTGGGCTCCCACGGGAATCAGAACCTTCTCCCCGATGGAGTTGATGAGGCTGGCGAAGGTGGCGTACAGGGACAGGGCGGTGCAGAGGCTGCAGGCGGCCCCCAGGAAGGGCCGGGCGCCGGGCAGCGGGATCTGGTGGACGAAGGCGGAGGTGAGGAGGATGAAGGAGGCGTTCTGCAGCATCTCCAGGGTGTCTTTGTGGGTCGACATCAGGAAGAGCAGGCAGGCAGCGGCCAGGAAGAACCATGCTCCAAACATTTCCAGCCTGCTTTCCCGAGCCGCGGGCAGCCCTGGGAGGGCGGTGAGCACAAACTCCTCCCAGGACATCACCAGCCAGAGGAGGCTGTGGACACCAAACTTGGTGGTGTGGTAGCAGTCCCCTCTGAGGTAGCTGTAGAAGCTGGAGAGCAGCTGGCAGCTGGAGATGATGGAAATCCACACTACCCCCACACAGAAGGTCTTCACGTACCCAAAGAAGTAAAAGGCAAATATAAAGGGTGACACGGTGTCGCAGATGTTCCCCAGGGCCATTGGCTCCGCGTACTTCGTGTTCTTCTTCTTTTCTTCCCCGAGGGCTTTGGAAGAGCTTTTCTGTGCCGACCCCAGCAGCAGGATGTTGAAGAGGGGGTGCCCAAAGCCGGGCAGGACGTACCTCTGGGTGATGCCCTTGAGGAGCAGAGCCACAGCCCCATACAGCCCGCCCAGGACGATGCCCAGCTCCAGGACTCCAGACACCACCAGGGCCCAGTCCCCGAAGAGCGCGACGGCCTCGAAGCCCAGGGCCAGCGCAATGGCCCCAAAGATGAAGGGCATGATGTAGTTGACGGTGGCTGAGCAGAAGGACAGGATGAAGGAGATGGCAATGTAGGCCACCAGCCCGGCCACGGCGCTCTGGCTGGCCGAGAGCGGGGCCGTGCCGGCGGCCGGGAGCCCGCTGGCGTTCCCGGAGGGAAGCGTTGTGTTCTCCAGGTGGGGATACGCAGCTGACAGGACCCGTGTGGCCCCATAGCTGCTCCACAGAGCAGAGAAGGTGAGGAAGGCCGCGCCTCCAAGGTGGTCGTACTTGCGGAAGGCGAGAAATCCGGCCAGGAGCTGGACAAAGCCTCCAATCAGGATGAGGTGGACACCTGAAGGAGGCAGGAAGGGGTCAGGTGTGAAGCCAAGCACAAAAAGGCTGGGGCTGCAGGAAGCTCTAGGGGACACCCCGTGGCAGGTCCCACGGCCTTGCTGTGAGCAGCCCTGCCCCTCTTCCCACCTTTATGGGAAATTTCTGTGTGTGAGCCCCTTGGCTCAGTGTGGTGAGCAGGCCTGGGGATGGTTTGGATCTAGCAGGGAATGGCACACGGAATATTTGTCCCAGCGGCTGTGGAAGGAGGAGCAGCCACCCCCAGACCTGCACAATGGACACCACCCACATCTCCCCACCACCCCACCAGTGGTGCCCATTGGCCCGTGGGGATGACCCTCAAAGAGTTCAGGGCACGTTCAGCCCCACCCACCCCACCCTGAGCAGCAGCACCCACCTGCCAGGACCTGCTCTGCCGCCCGAGGCCCGAGGCCCGTGGTGGCCACGGCCAAGTTCTGCAGGCACAGGAGGAAGGCGCTGACCACGTTGCCGAGCAGCCCCAGCACCCCGGGTTCGCTGTAGAAGACGGCGGCGAAGCCCTCGGCGCTCGCCATGGCCCTTCCAGACAAAACAGCAGAGTCGGCCCTTGCCCCCACAGCCTCCCCGGCCGCGGCGTCTGCACCGGGCTCGGGCACCCGGCCAACCTTCAGAGCCGTGCCCCTGGCCCAGGCAGGGACAGACTGGTGACAGGCTCAGGTGTTTCCACGTTCCTCCCCGCTCCTCGCAGCAGACAAAGGCTCGATTCAAAGCACCGCTTGAGGTGCCTGCTTTCCGCAGCCCTATCCAGAAAAAACACACGCAACCTATTTAGGCGACCAGGATTCCTGGCAAAAACATGTTTAGGTGCCCCAAAGCGCTGCAGGTGGTGGTGATGGTTGCTGTCCCCTCTTCTCCAGGCTGCTGGAGATGGAGAGGCGTGAATAGCCCGACACAAACCAACAAACATCCAGACGAAACCCACAAGGTATTTTTGAGCTGTTCCAGGACGTTTCTTATCCACTGTTGCAGACAAACAGGGCAGGCACGGTGCACACACACACACAGTCTCCCTTCCAGATGGAATTTTCCAGCTCCATCCCTTTCTTGAAACCCCAGTGACTAAATAGGCTATTTTCAAACCCTTCATATTTCTCCCATGAACTCGTCTGTTTGCAGGCAGCCCCCACATTTCCACTCCTCGGCGCTCCTGGGTACCAGGAGCTGAAGTTTTCTCTCTGGAGGGTTTTGTTGGGAAACAAAGATGAAAATAAGACAGCAATGTTCTTGTTATTTGGGTATTTTTAGAATATTTGGTGAGCTAAAAGAGCTGGAAAGGGAGAAGGTGATGTATTCTGTTCTCGGCCATTCCAAAGAACCCTTTGGAAAGGGAGGAAAGCTCCGCTATTGTTAGGAGGAGTGAGGAGGAGGGAAGGAGCACCACCCAAAGAAAAATAATACGGGAATAATAATGAACCTAAATCCCAGGATCACACAAATCCTCAGCACAAATTTACACTTTGCAAACATCAGTAAACCCTCCAGGCTCTCTTGTTCTGCTAAAAACCCCCATGTTTTCCTCTCTCCATTTATTCTGAAGGATGCCACCTCCCCAAAGGAAGAAGGATGAAGGATAAATCGACTCCTGACAACTCCAAACTGGTTCGGCAACATCAACTCCTATCAAACAAGGGAAGGGTAAAAACTTCCAGGCAAAGCTTGGGGAGCAACTAATGATTCAGTTATTTGGTTGTGCTAAAGGATGGAGTTTTGGGTTCAGAGAGGGAGATGCACCAAATCCCAGTTCCTGGGGAGGAATACTCCCTTTTCCCATCAAGGCTCTGCCTGGAAGGAGGCCCCAAGGAACGCTGTGCCTTTAGGCAGAGCTGAGCCTGTGGATTCCATGGGTTTGCCTTTTTTGTTGTTTTAAATGACACTTCTGTATAAAGAAGCAGTTTGGTTTAAGTGGTTTTACTTGGAAATGAGCCACAAAATTAAGTTCCTGCAGATGTTTTGCCCTGAAACAGCCCAGGCAGTGGCTCAAAGGCACGCTCAGAGCCCCCGCTTGGAGTGGGTCCCTGGAAGAGGGTGAGCTGGGATTTGGGAGGGAGAGGGGCTGGCCAGGCGACTCCTTGGCTCCCAGTAGTGGTTTTTAATCTGCCAGAGCTCATTTTGTCGGTGTTTTCTGCATAACAGAGCTGGGACTGGGGAGGGATGGAGAGACACAACTCACAGGGATGTTTTCCTCTTCTTCCGGGGCAGCCATGGGAGGAGGGAGGAAGAGAAACACCAGGACATGCTGTGTCAGGCTAAGGAGGTGTAAAGGGGAAGGATAGGAGAGGATTCAGCCCAAAATATGGAGAAGGAGGAGAAGGAGAAGGAGAAGGAGAAGGAGAAGGAGAAGGAGAAGGAGAAGGAGAAGGAGAAGGAGAAGGAGAAGGAAGGTTTGGGGTTGGAACCAGCTGCCGTCGTACCCACTGCTCACACCCACCCCACTCACACCAACCCAGACCCGTGGTCCCTGTCCTGGGACCAGGTCACAGCTGGGCATTGTCCCTGCCTCTGTTTCCTGCAAGGTCAGGACACATCAAACCATGAAAACCCTCCTGGTGTTGTCTCAGGAGCAGCAGCACTGGGATGCCAAGGGCTGCACTCATCCTGGAGAAAGGAGGCTGGACAGGGGAACCCGCAGGGGCTTTTCTGCTCAAATCTGCCCTGGTTTGGCCCCGGGATAACCCCACCCGTGGGTGCTGTCACTGTAGGGACCCTTTGCTCCCCATGCGCCACAGAACGCTGCTGGTGCCGCGGGATAACGTGGGACTGCGCAGGGGGCAGGGAGCAGATGGAAAATCCCTCTCTCCTGGGTGGGATGAGCAGCTCTCTGCACACCCAGGGCACCAGCAGCACAGCCACTGTCCAGGTAAACACGGGGTGGAGATGTCCCCGTGCTGAGGAGGCACCTGGACACCTGGGGTGCTGCCAGAGCAGCATCTCCCGCAGGGATGGGGCAGCCCGGGATGATCCTTCCCTTGCTCAAATCCCTCACGCAGCGAGGGCAAAGCCAAAGCCACACCCTCCCTCATCCTGCCCCCTCCACCGTCTTCCCTTCCCCTGCTTGCCCCCGACATTCCTCACGCTGGGGGTGCAGGAATGCTGTGTGAGCTCCTCCCTCCGTCCCGGCTCTCGTCCCCCGGTGACCTCTGAGCCACACGGGACAGGCTCTGGACACCGCTGCCTTCACTCCCTGCTGCCCTCACAACGGCTTCCCTTCACCCCCTTCCAGGAAAGGTCGTTCCCATCTGCATCCCGTTCCCATGGGGCTGTTAGGCTTCGCAGGAATCGCTCTGTGCATCCGACAGTGCTGCATCCCCCTGACCCATATTAACGGGAATATTCCAGGGCACGGACATTCCCTCCCCAGGAGGCTGGAGCGAGGCTCCCCACCCCACGGTGCACATCAACAAACACCAAACCATTCAATTTTCGCTCATCCCCAGCGGCATTTTGCCATCAGTCTTCCATCCCACCTTGTTAGTGACAGCAAACATTTACAGAGCTCTGAGGGAACGCTGCCTCTCCCCAGACAAACACGGAAGGAGAGCAAAATCCGTTTCGGATAAGCACACAGCAAGATGAACAGTGCACAGCCACAGCACACAGCTGGATTTCACATCGCAGCCCTGCCTCTCCTCTGGTGCAAAACAGCACGGAATTGCCAGGGACACATTGCTACAACAAAGGTCTGCATGGGGGTTAGTAAAAAATCCAATTTTAAATAAAGGTGTGGCCCACCAGGCTGTTATCCTGCCCAAAATAATAAATATCCCCAGGCTGGACAAAGCAAAGAGCCGTGGCATTCCCCCAGGATCCAAACATTGCTTTGGGATCGATGGCTCCTGGTGTTCCCTGGAAGCTCCAGGGTGCACTCCCAGTTCAGTGACCCGGCAGAGCTGGGGATGGAGAAGAAGGAGAGCTGGGAAAGACTCAGCCAAACACCCAAACACTGAAGGTATTCAAGAAAAGCATCCGAGAAAACCACCACTGCCTCACTTCTGCCTCTGCAGCTGGGATTTACCTGCTTTGGTGACACTTCGGCTCAGTGGGAGGATGCTCTTGTCCCTCTCATTTCCTGGTAAATCCCACTTTTATAGTCCTCCTCGGGAGGAGGAGCCTGGCGCCGGTTGCTTCACCCATTGGCACCTGCGGCATTTTGGAGACGGGAGTTTCCTTGAACCTCGTCAGTGATTGTCTGAAATCTTTATTTATTTCCTGAAACTGGGTGGGGGGGGTTCCCTTCTGTCCAGCAGGGACAAACCACCCCTCCTCGTGGATTCCCCCCACCCTCTGGCTCCCCAGGGGCTGATGTCATCCCCCTGGAAATCCAGTTGCACAAAAACAGAAAGCAAATTGCCTTTTGGACACCGATATAAACCCTGCCACGAGCACCTTCAGCCACACACCTCTGCCATCCCTCGAGCCGAGCACACCGAGCTGGGAAAGGCACTGGGAAAAGCAGCCACCAGCATGGTCTACTCCTCTTTCCAGGTAAAACTCCCCCATTCAAACCCTCCCTGTCCCTGAGCTTGCCTTTTGCACTTCAAGGAGGGAATGTCGCTTTCCGGGCGGTTCCTCCGCTGGTCCAGCCGAGCGTGGCACTGAACGGGAACCTGCCCCAAAGTTAACAAACTCCAGTGGTTTTCACAGCCACTTAATTCAGCTCCTGACCTTTTCCTGCCATCCTGCTCCTTTCATGTGTCCCAAACATCCTCTGGGCCGTGCCATGTGGGGTGGTTGTTGTTGTTGGGATGTGCTCCCTGGGTTTTGCTCCTCGTGCCCACTCCGAGCCGGTGGCAGGGCTGCAAAGGCTCTGCTGCCCCTTCCACTGCGTGGCTTTATTTCCCTGGATGTTCTTGGCATCCCTGCTGGATGCAGCTCTGGAAAATACTTTTTCCCTCCGTTAAATAAGCCGTTACTTTTATGCCCTCGTTTGATCTGAGTGTCTCACGATGAGAGGCATGACCAGGAAAGCTGCTCCGAGAAACCTCCCAGCAGCTCTCGTGACAGATTCCCTCTCTGTGTCTCTCCTCTAGAAATCCCAGAAGTTCTTGGCCAGCTCTCGGCAAGCCCACAAAACTGCTGCCCACGGTTTGTATCTCTCAGCATTCCCCATCCTTTCCTAGCAGGCATCCCTAAATAATCCTGGCTTTGCTGGAAAAGAAGGTGCTGGGCTGAGCACGCCGAGAGAAATCCTCAAATCCTTGGAAGGCAAAGCTTCCAAATGTTTGGGGGTCCCGTGGTGCTTTGTGCCCTCGGGGATAAAGGACCAGGAGAAAAGCAGTAGAGTAAAAACGTGGCTTGTTAGTCCTGCGCTAAACCAGACCTTTAACTGGTTTAGAACCAGACTTTCCAAATTCTTTGACCACAAATGCAGGATGTTGAAAGGGTGGCTCAGATCCTTAACTCCTCCACTTGTCGCTGCTCCCTGATTACACCTGATCCTGCTCTGGGCATCGCCTGGAGTGACCCATGGGTCTCTTTCTGCAGCTCCAGCACTGCCCAGCTTCGGATAAATTAACCACAACTTGGCTGTGCAGACTCTTGGTCTATGTTGTCTCTTAACTTGGTCTAAGTTTGTCCATTAACTGATCCTAAAATGTGTTCTCGGTCTATTATGTTTATTAACTTCTTTCTAAAAGTGTTAGTGGTTTATTATAAGTTCACTGTAAGTTTATTTTAAGTTTATTAACTTCTTTTCAAAAGGACTCTTGGTTTATGGTAAGTTTATTTTAAGTTCATTAACTTATTTTAAAAGATATTCCTGGTCTATTACATCCATTAATTTATTTTAAAATGAGTTTTTAATGCAATAAATGCAAGGAATGTTGCTTAATGAGACCTGAGGACAAGAGGAATAACAATAATCCACAGGGATTTATCAGGTCTTGGATCAAATTTAATGTTTTAATGAAGTCCCGCCATACCAGGAGGAAAACCCCGCAGCCATGGAATGCTTTTGGCGGCGGGGTTAAAAAACCCCGCTGCCCGCTGAGGTGACAAAGAGCATTTGATGCCGGGAAGGAACCGATCCAGCTTTTCTGGGTGCTGGGTGATTGGAGCAGATTTTCCTGCAGCCGCTCCAAGCCCTGACATCACCGCTCCCGCTCCGGGAGGGCGGCGGGGGGACCCGGGGATGCTCCCAGAGGCCCCGGGCTGGGGTGGGCAGCGGGTCCCGGAGCGCTGGGTGCCGGCATTCCTGTAGGGAACGCGTTCCCCGGGAGCGGGAATGCTCTCCGGTGAGTCAGGCGGTGATGGCATCCCCAGCTGTGTTTACAGGAGGCTCCGGCTGGGCTCGAGGTGAGCCCCAACACGAGCCAGCGCTCCGTGAGTCACTGGATGTGACACTTCGGGATGAATCCAACCTAGGGAAATTAGGGGAGGGTCATTTCGTCAATCGCCATGTTTGTTGCTCCTAAAACAAAGCCTCTTGTGTACCTGCCGATCCGGACGAGCTTTCCTCTTGGAGTATTTTTATTCTTTTTCACCTGTGATTCATTTAATCTGGACATTAATTCATCTTTTATCTGCATCTCTGTGTGCGCCCCCACACCCATCCATAAGTAAATGTCTGGATTTGCCGCCTTGCAAACGTTGGCTGCATGGAATTTTATTTTTCCTGCTCTCCTGTGCACTCTCAAATTAACAGTACAAATTGTAACAGGCCATAGCGATTTTAATTCTATGAATTATAAATATAATTCCATTAATTATATTCTGTATTCTAATTCTGGAATTAGAAATAATTTTATAAACTATAAATTAATATACGAATTGTAGAAAATATTGTATATGTAAAAATTCGTATATATAATAATGATCTACATATAGTCTAAACAAGGCAATTTCTCGCTGAAATGAAAACATACAATAGACACAAACTGGGTGTTTTCCATGGAATTTTAACTTATTTTTATGGATTAGCATCCTTTGGAGTACACAGGGCTTAAGAGCTTTGGTGGCTGAGTCAAGACACTTCAGTGCCTCGTAGGATGAAACATCTGGATAAATCCAGGCTCTGGGTCTAGTCCTGCTTTCCAAAAAATCATGGAAATTTAGGATTTCCATGGTCCATTCCTGCTGTGCCTTTCCTCTGGATAAAGGGACATCATTTGTATTGACACCTCCCAAAAAAAATGGCTGTTGGAAGCCCAAGGGGAGGGGATGGGGCTGAGCTCTGGAGCTTCTTCACCTGAACCTTCTGGAAGCCACCCCAGGAGGTGCCCAGAGAATATGGAATTTTATATGGGGAATATATGGAATCAGAGAGTATCCCAAGTTGGAAGGGAGCATCTATGTAATATGGAATATTATATGTAGAGCACATGGAATCAGAGAGTATCCCAACTTGGAAGGGAGCCATGGGGATGACGAATTCCAGCTCCCTGCTCTTCCTAAAACCCAACCACCCGGCTGAGGCAGGCACAGCTCCCCTCTCACACCGGGGGCGAGGAGCCGCGGCTGCCAGCGCGGGGCTCACGGGTGTCCTTGTCCCCTCCCCGTGTCCCGGCCCTGCAGTGGTGGCCCGGAGCGCTCCCGAGGACACCGTGACCAGCAGCTTCGCCTCGTTCATCCACGCGGCCCGGCCCGAGCACCTGTCCCAGACCGTGCGGCAGCGGAGCAAGAGGATGATCCTGGACAGCATCGGCGTGGGGCTGGTGGGCAGCACCACGCGCGTCTTCGACATCGCCCTGCGCTACTGCCGGGTAGGGACAGCCCCGACACCGCCAGGGGCTGGGGGGTGGCTGCCACCATCCCTGCTTCCTCCAGGGCCTCCCCTGGCATTCCCTCCTTCCCACAGGAGCTGTACTCCTCCGTGGCCGTGAGCTCCGTCTATGGAAAGCCAGGAGTGAAGCTCTCCCCGACGCTGGCGGCCTTCACCAACGGCGTGGCGGTAAGGCTGGATCTTCCCAGGGGATCTGTGCTCCTGGATCTTCCCGGGGGATCTCTGCTCCCGGATCTTCCCGGGGGATCTGTGCTCCCGGGTCTTCCAGGGGGATCTGTGCTCCCGGATCTTCCAGGGGGATCTGCGCTCCCGGATCTTCCAGGGGGATCTGTGCTCCCGGGTCTTCCAGGGGGATCTGTGCTCCCGGATCTTCCAGGGGGATCTGCGCTCCCGGGTGTTCCAGGGGAATTCGTGCTCCCGCATCTTCCCGGGGGATCTGTGCCCCTGGATCTTCCAGGGGAATTTGTGCTCCCAGCTTTCCCAGGGGAATCTGTGCTCCTGGGTCTTGCAAGGGGATCTGTGCTCTCTACTTTTCCAAGGGGAATCTGTGCTCCAGTTTTTTCCCCGGAGGATCTGTGCTCCCGGCTTTTTCAAGGGGAATCTGTGGTCCTGGTTTTTCCAGGGGGATCTGTGCTCACAGTCCTTCCAGGGGAATCTGTTCTCCTGTTTTTTTTCTGGGGGAATCTGTGCTCCTGGCTCTCCCAGAGGAATCTGTGCCCAGTGGTGCCAGGAATTAGCATTCCAGGAAACAGAGTGGTCACAGATGGGGGACAAAAGCCGGGAATCTCCTGGCTTTCAGAGGAGCCAGACCGCCCCGTGGGGACACTGAGCGGAGGCTTTGGCAGAATTTCCTCAGGAATATCAGCAAGGAGCCCTCATTCCCTCAGCGTCCAGCCGCGCCTCCTTATCTCTGTTTGCCTGGCAGACTCATTCCATGGATTTTGACGACACCTGGCACCCTGCCACTCACCCCTCCGGGGCCGTGCTGCCGGCTCTCCTGGCAGCTTCCCAGATGCTCCCTCCGAACACCAAGCCCAACGGCCTGGATTTCCTGCTGGCGTTCAACGTGGGCCTGGAAGTGCAGGGGAGGCTCATGCACTTCTCCACTGAGGCTCACGACATTCCCAAAAGGTAAAGCTTCCTGTTCTTCGTCGAGGAGGAAGAGGGTTGGCGAGTCTGGGTTTTAAAATGTTAGTTTAGGTTAAGCCCAGTTTAAGTCCAGTCTAATTTAGCTTTATCCCGGGGTAAAGCCTTGCTGGGAGCCAAATGCCAGAGGCGATTGCACCATGTAGATATTTGGTGATTTCCAGGGATTTTGCCTCAAAAACAACCCTCAGGAGGACTCCCAGGGAGTCTGCAGTGCCATCACCTGACCCAGCCAGGGCAGGATCCCAGAGCCAAGAAGAGTTTGGTGGTGGGCACAGCCCTTGGGCCAACTGCTGCCACCAGCAGTGCCCTGGTGGGATCCAAGTGATGGAATCAACCAGGAACTGCTCCCTTGGGTGTGTTTGGGGTGGAATTGTCTGAGGGATAGAAAGTTTGGCTGTGGGGACACGAGCCATGGCACCTCCTGGAGAAAGTTCAAATTGCCTCCTGGAGATGCTGAGCTCACCCTGGTGTCTCTGAGGAGGTTTAAAGCAGAAACCCAGTTTTTAGAGTTAATCTGTGTTAATTAACTCTAAATTTAGAGTTAAACTAAAGTCTAATTTTAGAGTTAATTTATTAGTTAAAATTTATGGTTAAATTTTGAGTCAAATGAATCCTACCCGCACCAGAGCCATGAGGAAGTTCCACTGGCTGATGGGCCCCTCATTTTCCATCAATTTTTCCATGAGAAGGGTGCTTTGGTGTTCCCTGTGCCAGGCTGCTCATTCCTGCCATCCCCCTGCAGGTTCCACCCTCCCTCAGTGGTGGGCACCCTGGGCAGTGCCGCGGCCACGGCCAAGCTGCTGTCCCTCAGCTCTGCCCAGTGCGGCCACGCCCTGGGCATCGCCGCATCCCTCGCCGGGGCGCCCATGGCCAACGCTGCCACCCAGGCCAAGCCGCTGCACGTCGGGAATGCCACCCGCCTGGGCCTGGAAGCCGCTCTGCTGGCGGCCCGAGGGATGGAGGCCAACCCCTTGATCCTGGATGATATCCCCGGCTGCTCCGGCTTCAGCGCCTTCTACAGCGTCTACCAGCCCAAACCGCTGTCCACACCCGGCGAGCACCACGAGTTCCTCCTGGAAAAGCAGGATATTGCCTTCAAGCGATTCCCAGCCCACCTGGGGATGCACTGGGTGGTGGATGCTGCCTTGTCCGTCCGGAACCTCTTCATCAACTATGCGGGGTCCTTCTCTCCCTCTCTGATCCGCACCATTATGCTGAAGATCCCGGTGTCCAAGTACATCAACCGGCCTTTCCCCAGCTCGGAGCACCAGGCAAGGCACTCCTTCCAGTTCAACGCCTGTGCCGCCCTGCTGGATGGCGAGGTGGGCCTGGGCTCCTTCTCCGAGAGCAGCATCCACCGGCAGGAGCTCAGGGAGCTGCTGGACAAGGTGGTGGTGGAGCACCCTGAGGACAACGTGGCCAACTTTGACAAGATGTACGGAGAGGTGGCCCTGCTCCTGCACAGCGGGGACGTCCTGACGGGCAAATGTGACACTTTCTATGGGCACTGGAGGAAGCCCCTGAGCAAAGAGTCGCTCCTGAAGAAGTTTCGATCCAATGCCTCCCACGTGCTTCCAGAAGAAAAGATAGAAGCCATCATCACCCTGGTGGACAACCTGGAGACCCTGTCAGACAGCTCCCAGCTGGCCTGCAGCCTGTGAGGGGACAGCACGGGGGGCTTGGTGAGGGGCTTGTCCTGGTGAAACTGCCATTCCTTTCTTCATTGGTGCTTTCCTATTGATTCCCAAGGACGGGGAAGTTCCCACCCCTTCCAGTAGATAATTCCAAAGGAACCCACGAGGCAGGAGGTGTGTCTGGGTTAGCACACGGAGTAGACTTCAGCTGCTGGTTGATGCTGGCTGAGGAGCTGAAAGGCCACCACAAAGATAAAAGAATTCCCATGGAAATCTCTGAGGATCCTGGGGTACCGTCCCGTTCTCCAGAAGGAACGGTGCCTGTGCATTTCTTACAGCTGCATTCCAAGCTTCTTCTGGGCAGAACACCTGACCGCTGAGCCTGGGAAGAGGAGGAAGTTCAGCTGCAGAGCCTGTGCTTTTCTTAGTGCTCCTCTGGGCTCTTTCGGGATCGTGGTCAGGCAGTCCCGCTGGCCACAGGAAAAATCCATCGTCGCTGCAAACAGCCCTGCCTGCAGAGCTCTCCAGCACAGAGGGATTATTTTCCTTTCCCAGTAAAAGCCTCCCATTTCTCCAGCCCTTGGGAAGTGTTTGTCACTTCTCTGTGTACAAAGGGTGGTTTGAGGACCCTTGAGACCTGGATGTCTTTTCGGAAGGGAAGGCAGTTGTTAGGTGAGGAATCCTACACCAGTCCTACACCCCAAGAGGTGATCCCTGCCCATCCCAGGGCTGGGCCACACCATCCCTCCTGGCTCTCCCAGCTTTCCCAGTCACCTGCCCAGAGCTGGCTCACCAGGTGGCCCATGGGCATCTCTGGGAGGTGACTTGGGCACACACACTGTGACTCCCACTGGGAAATTCCTGTGTCCCTCCTGTGAAAGGAGGGGAAGCTCATGGAGTCTCGGCTCTTAACTCATCTTTCCAGCTGGGATGAAACCTGTGCTCCTGAACAGCCATTCCCTGGAAGGCTCCTTCCCCTGCATCCTTCCTGAGCAGTGAGACAGAGAACTCAACATTCCTCCACATGAAACACTGGGATTGCTGATCCTCAGGGCTCCTTTCCAATGTGATCATGATAAAAGTGTGGAATCTGCTGCGGGAATTAGGGTTCAAGAGGGATGAGATGGGAGCAGACAAGAAGCAAGTTCCTTTTCTCTTGCTGGTCGTGGTTTGTGCAGGGAATGAACCATCCAGAAGAAAACTGTTTTCCCACTTGTTAATCCACTCTCTCCCGCTGTCCAATATTCACCATGAATCTTGCTGAATAAAGAACGGAATTAAATCCATTTTTTCCATAAAGATTTAATGCTGCATTATGTAAACCATCAGTTTTAACTGGAATTCTCATAATGCAGAGGCTTTTCCAATAGACAGGGAGCCCAGTGGAGGTTGGGACAGGGACAGCTGGAATGCTGGCCTGTGGCCAGTGGTTTCTCCAGGGAAAAACATTGAGCCCCACAGGTTGTTTTTCCTGGAGACTACAACAACCATCATCCAGCAAAGCCTCCGGTGATCCCACACTATTGCTCCAAGAGAAGTTCCTCCATCAGCATCACATTCCGAATACTTGTTAAGTTTCCATTACAAGTTTCGAGTTTCCCGTGGTTCGGGTCAGGTGTGAGATCCCCAAATGTGTCATTCCATGTTTCACACTCCAGTGAACGGGAAACCCACGGAGCCGGTGCCCTCCAGGCCAGCCAGCAGCTCAGCGCTTAAAGGGATCGATGTGTGGGACAGAACCGAGATGGGCTCCAGTGGAGGGAACAAAACCCTCTCCCATGGGCTTTGAGCCCCTCCCATGGGCATCAACCCTGTCCCGTAGGGATTGACTCTCTCCCATGGGCTTTGACCCTCTCCCATGGGTTTTGACCCTCTCCCGTAGGGATTGACCCTCTCCCATAGGGATTGACCCTCTCCCGTGGGGATTGACCCTCTCCCATAGGGATTCACCCCCTCCCGTGGGGATTGACCCTCTCCCATGGTCTTTGACCCTCTTCCATGGTCTTTGACCCTCTCCTGTGGGTTTTGACCCTCTCCCGTGGGCAGGACCCCCGCAGGGTTCCGCGGCAGCTGGACACGGCCGGAGGACATTGGCACCCTGGAGAGCAGCCGCCAGACGCTCCGCAGGTGCTGGGGCCGAGGGGACTCCACTGCCAGGGGTCCCTCCCTGGGATCCCTCCCCGGGATCCCTTCCCCGATCTCCATTCAAAGGTAAAGGTGAGGAGATGCCCGTGGCTTTCTCCCATGACATTCCTGTCTTTAGTTCCCACAAATGACTCAACGGAAAGCAGCTCCTCCCCACTGATCATCCAAAGCACTGAAAACTTCGTGACTTTACCTTTTTTTCCCATCGTGAAGAATTTCGGATTTCCCACGAAATTCCAGCATGGAAAAAATGAGTACGAGTCAGAGATTGTTTCGATTTTATAGAGGATTTGAACTGTAGAGGTCAGAAGAGTCCTCCCTCCTTTCCAGCGCTGTTCCTGTGAGGGTATCACTGCTACCTCAGTGTGGCCAACCTGGGAACTGCTCTGCTTGAGAATCCCCAGGTCCTTCATTGTTTTATAATTTTAAATAACTTTGAAATGGCTTTTAAAATAACTAAAGAAAGAAGAAAACTTAGGACAGTCCCACGAGTAACCAGGTGCCATCAGAGTCAGACCCCTCTGTGTCAGACCATCCTCAACCCCCGCATAAATCCAGGTGAACTCCTGGACTTCTGATGCTCTGCCCTCCATGTAGGCACCTCATTCCTGCTTTTTCCAATCCTGGCTGACAGAAATCCCACAGTTATTGATACAGAGCTGAGGATGAGAATTGGAGCTTCAGCTTCAGGAGTTTTTGAATGTCACACCGAGGCCAAATTCCCAAATCCCAAGTGAGAAGTGTGTTTGGACCGTCACAGCTGGATTTAAACCTCTGGCTTGGTGGGAGAGCCACCAGCACCAGGCAGCTTGGGACAAGGAGCAGGGGGATGAGAAGATAGAAATTTCCAACTGCGGAAAAGTGACTCTGAAGAGGAGAGGAGTGACAGGTGGACAGTGCAGGAATGAGGACTTCAACTGCAGCAGAAGGGAGAGCAGGAATTAGGGAAAACGTCCCGACAGTTGCAGCAGCAGCAGCAGCAGCAGCAGCAGCAGGACAGATCTTCCCAGAAGGCCATGAAGCCTCCGTGATGGAGATGTACAAAAGCAGGATTCACACGCAGAGCAGAGCTGGCTGCCTTGGGAAAACTCCCAATGTCCTTGCAGCCCTGCTTTGTGGCTGGGGTTTGAGGCTTGTCCTAGGTTTGAAAATTAAAGCTTGGATCTGTAAATGGGGCCAGCCTAACCTGGCCTCTGCACCCATCTCCTGCTGGGGCACAGGCAGAGCGTGTGCTGTGGTCAGGGCTCCCCTTCAGCGCCCGCAGCCACAGCTGTGCAGTAGCTGGAAACCTCAACCAGGTTCTCGTCGGGGTCTCGGAAGTAGATGGAGGTTATCGGACCCACAGCACCAGTTCTGGCCACGGGACCTTCTTCAATGGGCACCCCACAGGCCTGGAGGACACAGGAGAGCCGGGGTTTGGTGGTCATGTCATCACCGTGCCCTCCTCCCCCCGCCTTGAAAACATGAGCTGCTGGATGAGACAAGCCTGGCGTCCCCCAGGGGCTCTGGATTCGTGTCTCCTGGGATGGCACTGCCCTGGGGACACTCTGGGCCTGCCTCACCTCCAGATGCTCCAGCAGCTTCTCCAGGGGCACCGCTGTGATCAGGCAAAAATCCGCAGAGCCGGGCACTGGGCGCCGAGCCTTGGGCTCAAACTCCTGCCCAGCCTCGTGCAGGTTGAACTTCTGCTGGCCAAAATGTAAAGCTTTGCGATTTCCCTGTTCCCAAAGGATAAGGCCAAAGTAAGGGAGACTTCCTGGGCTGGAAACCTTCAGCACCCACTCCCCCGAGCAGTCCTGGAAACCCTGGGGACCCGGTGGAGTCCTGCTAACTCAGGGCTTTGCTGGGGCAACCCAAAAACTGACCACTGCAAGGCTCCCGTGATACTCATTGAGATGTGGAGTGGCCCGAGAAATTCCCACGGCCACGTGCAGGATTTCCAAAGGGATTGCAGGTTTTCAGGACTGGGGACTCTCCGTCCAGCCACACAGCCGATGGCCAGGCTGGCACTGCAGTGGGGACAAGGCTGAGGAGGTGGGAAGAGGGGGAGGAGGGAGGTTTTGGAAGCTCTTTGCAGGATCTCAGGGAGGTTTCTGCAGGCTCCTGCAGCAGCTGAGCCCTGGTGGAAATGCAGGACAGTGACCACCAAAAAATCAGAGTCGAGTTCGATTTTAAGAGGGTTGGTGGAGCAGGAGAGAAGGAAGAGCTTAGGAATTAAAAAGGTGCTGTGTCTTCATCCAAAACAGGCAAAAGGGCTCAAAGCTTGGGCAGGAGATGTGTTGGAATATTAAATATTAAATATTCAATACTAAATATTAAATATTAAATATTAAATATTAACCAACCTTTCCTCCCTTTGCCAATGGAAATATCAAAGCAAGAGCCTGTTAGATGTCTTTAGAGGGTGTGTGGGTTTGAGGGTTCTCCTCCTCCTCTCTGTTTTTCCAGAGAATCTTTGGGGTTTTTTTGTCACTGTGACTCCTTTCTATGTGGTTTGGACTTACCTCTGACTAGGCCTGGCTGTCCTGAAATTCAGAGCTTGATGGGCTGCAGCTTGTGCTGGTCCTTCCATCCCCACCCCACTCCCAGAGAACCCACCAGAGATCCACAGGGCCCAGAACCACAGCTCCAGCTCTTCTAGACCCAAACCAAGCCCGTGCCCCACGTTACCTTGAAAGTCACCACCTCCATGCCCAGGACTTTGGAATAAAAGGCCACCGTGTCCTCAATGCTCTTCACAGTCAGCACGAGGTGGTCCAGGCGCTGGATGAAACACGAGGGTGGGCTCGTGCCCGCCTCCTTCCAGGACATGCTCTCAGGGCTGGGAACTGGTATGGAAAACCAGAGAATATGGAAGTTAGGAGCATCCAGCTCTGCAGGGAAATGGAAAATGGCCCAGGGAGCTGAGAGCTGAGGGGGGGTGGCCCAGGTTTTCCTTTCTCCTGCAGGTGGCACAAGTACAGAAGCAATAAATCCTCCTCCCTGCAGAAGCCTCAGGCTCTGGTCTGCCTCTGGTGGCACCTGAGCCTGCCAGAGCCCCTGGCCGGGGCCGGGTGTGGGGGACAGTCTGGGTGACCTCGCTGAGGGCTGGTGTCACCAAGATGCCAAGCAGGAGCACAAGGGGTGCACCAAGGGTGGGACCATGTGTGTGACCCTTCCTCCAGCCCCCTCCGGGGTCCTCCCAGGTGTGGACACTCATCCAGCTGGAGCCAAGCCAGAGAGTGGAGACAAACCAGGGCCTGGCAGAGCAGCAGGAAACACCTGGGGACATTTCTTGGCATTTGTCTTTAAGCTGCCAGCTGTCACCACCAGGCAGAGGGTGAGGCCAGGAGCTCAGGGTGATGCAGCACCAGGGTGTGGGGACCCACCAGCCTGGAGTCACGGAGGTTCCTGGTGGTTTAGGTTGGGTTCAGATGCTCTGGCACTGCCCTTGGCTTTTAGGGACATGGGTTAGGGAGGTGTTGGCAGCGCCGGGGGAATGGTTGGACTCAATGACCTCAGAGGGCTTTTCCAACCTCAATGATCCCAGGATTCTGCGTGGGAAGTGGTTGGTGAGGAGAGGTCCCACAGCCCCCCTGACACAGGAGCAGGCTCAGCATAAACCCAGGTGCAGTTTCACCGGGATCTGTGCTCACTGCAGCCAGAGGAGCCTGTTTGGAGCAAGATCCCATTATCCCATTCCACGGCATGGCCTGGACTGTGCCCGGTGGCTGCTCCAGTTATGGGGGAGCCATCAACAGACCCAGAGGAGCCCCTGCCCCTCCTCGCTGGTGTTCGGTGTTCAACGACCTCAGAGCCACCGGGCTCCATCCCTCTGCAAATCCCTTTGCCCCGGGCGTCCTCCTGGGTGCTCCCAAACTGCAGCACCTTCATATCCCAGCCCACAGCTCCCACCTCCTGCCCTCCCCTCCCAGGGGAGCCCCTGAGCCAAAAAGTGAAAGGGAACAGGGCTGCAAAATTCCTGTTACCTCCAGAGGGACGAAGAGCTGGGAAGGCAGCTCCAAATGGTTCCCTGTGGCCGCCTTCTTCCTGCTGGGAGCAGCCACATCACGGGACAAAGGGAGGGGATAATGAGATTGGAAACGAGAGCTCTAAACATTGCTCCCTGCAGAGGTGGACCTCGACCCAAAGGCCAACTGCTTGAAGAGTCCCAGAAAAATAGTCTGGATTTTTCCCTTTACAAGGGAAAGCTGGGTTTATGTGCTGGCTTAAAGCTCACGCCGGAGAAACCAGGATATCCCTGGAGAAGAGGGGCTGTCCAAGCAGCCACCACAGCCTCCCACCTCCCTGGCAATGGACAGGCAATCTTGCCTCCAGGATTATTTTCTAACGTGCCAAATGAATAGAATAATCTTTGCCCCGCGAGGCAAAAATATCAAGGAGTGCAAACTCTTCCGTTGTTTAGGGAGGAGGTTGTGAGGGACAACACGGGAGCCCCATGATCATCCCAAGGAACAGAGACGAGGTTTAAGGAATGACAGTGTATCGGTGAGTTGCTGTAGGAAGATTCCTAAGGAAACAGGATAAAAGCAGGGAATTCCCTGGGGGATGGGTTCGGATCTCTAGAACTGCACGTTTTCTCCACTCCAGTTAAAACGGGAGTAAATCTGAGCTAAAAGCAATAAATCCATTAATATTTACAGCTCTGGACTTTCATCCGCCGGACGACTTCCAGTGGAGAGCTGTGGAGCAGCGGTGCCTGTTGGGATACCTGGATGTGGGAGCACCTCACATACCGAGTGTCTCCATGGGGTTCAACCCTCTGGTTTAGCACCAGCTCACTGGGAAATTCGAGCACAGGAAAGGAGGAGAAAGTCCCTGGGGAGAAGATGCTTTTCCATTGGGAATGGTCTGCTGAGGAGGTGCGGCACCAGCGCTCGCTTTGGTGGAAATCTGAGGCTTGGAGGGACATTTACCAGTGGAAAAATGGTTTCTTGGAGCAGGGAAGTTGTGGTTTGGGTCCGACAACTCCACTTCCCCAAGGGGGATTTAGTCCAGGACCAACAAGTCGGATCCAGGGGCAGCCACAGCTCCTCTGGGAATTCTATCCCAGCACCTCACCACCATCACAGGGAGGAATTCCTTCCCAATATCCCATCTAAACCCACCAAATGATGATTCCTCTGCTCTCCCTCAGCCAGGAAAACGAGCTCTGGATTTATTTCTGCTGCCTCTCCTTTAATGCTTGGAGACCCTGATTTTCCTGGAGCTGTGAATTAAATTCCATTTAATTCTCCTCTTAAGCTTCCCCACTGCTGATTCCCGGAGGATGAGAGCTCAGGAGAGCCCAGGTACCCCATGGATGTGCCAGGCTGGATCATGGGCCTGGAGAGGACACGGTGCTCACCCTCACCCTGCAGCCCCACGGAGTCGCGGCCCAGCCGGAAGAATTCCCGCAGGAATTGCTGCTCCGAGGCACAAAGGGGCTGCAGCTCTCTCAGCACCTGCTCCAACACCTGCTTAGGAACCCCCTGTGGCCAGGAAACGCTCTGGAATTCACTGGGGACACCGCAGCAGGTCCGTGTCCGCCTGAGGGGACATCGGGCGGCGCACGGAGCATCCCAGGCTCTGCTCCAGGGAAGGACCACGGGATGGGCTGGGACATGGAGCACCTCAGGAACCCTCGGCTCCGCACCTCGCTGATGTTCCCCCCGTCCGGGGTGTCCTCCTGCCTTTCCCTGCTCCCAGGGAGGCTCCACTGGGGCTGCTGCCTCTTCCCCATCGGCTCCTCCCAAGTTCCCTGCAGACCCGCACAGGGTGTGGGATGTCAGAAATCCCATCCCTCTTGGATTCCCCAGCTCCTGGAATCCCGGATGTTTAAGTTCTTAAACGTCTCTTTTTATGCCTGACCTTATGCATGAATTGCCCTTTTCCTGTTGCATTCGGATAAATGGGGAATTCGGATGAAATTCCCATTTTTTTTTTCTCTGCCTTCTCACCTGTTTCTCCCTCTTTTTCACTATTTTTATTTCATTGAACTGCCTTTTTCTTTCATTGATTGTGGCGTTTATCCCTTTGCTGCCCCGTGCTCACTGCTGAGAGCTGGGGCGTGGAAAATCCCAGGGCGTAAGAGAATAAATCAGCACAGAAACCTGCAAAAGTCTCAGGAAAATTTTTTGGTGCTTAGTTTTGATGGCAAATTGCCATAAAAAATATCCAGAGGAGGTGGGAGTGGCTTTTTCTCAAAAAATGCTCTTTTAAAATTAAAACTTTTCACCTGGAAATAAATCTATTTCTCCAGCGTTGGCAGTTTTACCACTGGGGGCTTGGCTTGAGTGAAAAAGTTGAAAAAATCCTTTGAAAGATGCATTTAAAAAATCCTTTTCTGCTCCCTGAAAGGAAACGGTGGGGAAACATCTGGATTATTTCCCAATTATTTCTAAAAATGGGACTCATTCCCCTATCCCAGAGGTCCGTGGGGAGTCAGGTCACCTCTCCTTCTCTCATAACACCCCAAATATCTTCATTTGAGCCTGGGTTCATTTCCCTGCAGGGTTTTCCCTTTGGGAAGGATTTGTGAGCTCCACGCTGAGCAGGGATGAGGGAGGAGCCAGCCCTGCTCGCGACCTCAGCCTTGCTAAAACCAGGACTGAATTAATGAGCTGCTTCCTATCCTTTTCCTCACCATTACGTTATAATTTCACCTGCTGGGAAGTGGCAAAACCAGGAAAAATTAAATCTTCCAACAGCAAATGGGAAAGAATTTTACAAGCCCGTGGAAAAGGAAATGGGAAAATGAGAAAGGACTTAATTACTGGCTCCCAATTAATTATAAACAGCTCGAGGTTGCCTTCTAAACTCTCCCATCACACAAGGCAAGAAATCAGCAGGGGGTGCCATGAGTAAAATCCTTTTTGAGGGCAGGGAATCAACCCAAAATATTTACTGGGATAATCAGGAGAAAGGAAGTGGCTGGGAGACCTGGCCTGGGATATTTTCCAGGAGGGACGAGGGATCTTTGACAGTAGGGACGAGGGATGTTTTCCAGCAGGGACGAGGGATATTTGACAGTAGGGAAGAGGGATATTTGACAGTAGGGATGAGGGATCTTTGACAGCAGGGATGAGGGATCTTTGACAGCAGGGATGAGGGATGTTTTCCAGCAGGGATGAGGGATGTTTTCCAGCAGGGACAAGGGATATTTGACAGTAGGGATGAGGGATCTTTGACAGCAGGGATGAGGGATGTTTTCCAGCAGGGACGAGGGATATTTGACAGTAGGGAAGAGGGGTGTTTTCCAGCAGGGACAAGGGATATTTGACAGTAGGGATGAGGGATATTTGACAGTAGGGATGAGGGATCTTTGACAGCAGGGATGAGGGATCTTTGACAGCAGGGATGAGGGATGTTTTCCAGCAGGGATGAGGGATGTTTTCCAGCAGGGACAAGGGATATTTGACAGTAGGGATGAGGGATCTTTGACAGCAGGGATGAGGGATGTTTTCCAGCAGGGACGAGGGATGTTTTCCAGCAGGGACGAGGGGTGTTTTTGGGCAGGTTTCCTCGCAGCCTGGGCTCCATCCATGAGCAGGAGGGACCTTGGCTGAGGTTCCTGCAGAACTTCATCGAAGCCAGACCCTCCCTGCAGAACAGCCCGGGCCCAGCCAGTTCTGCGGGAATATTCCAGCGGGAGGCTCCGGGAGCTGGGAGAGCCCGTCGGTGCCAGCCTCCTGCAGAAGGACACACGTGCAGCCCCCTGGAGAGCCGGACTGGGGATGCTGGATGTGTCCTGGAGCTGGGAGCGGGTCACCTCGCCCTGCAGAGGGAGGGGGTGACGCTGTCCCCCTGCTTTGCCCCCAGGACTGCAGAGATGGCACAGAGAGCTCGGCTGTGGCGCTGCCAGCCCCGGGGAAGGTGCCACAGCCTCTGTGGGGACAACTTGCTAAAAATTCCCCCTTTTTCTCACGAACCTCCCTCGGCGATGCTGTTCCCATGTCCCGCTCGCATCAAGGACGGGCTGAACAAGCCCAGCCCAGCCTGGGGCTTCCTGCCTGTCCCAGACCTGTCCTCACCCTCTGGAGCAGAGCAGGGACATCCCAGGACAGCCAAACTCATCCTGTCCTGCCCGTGGAGCAGCCCCAGCACCGGGCAGACACTTTGGGATGGTTTCTACCGGAGCAGGAACACCTTGTAGCCACCAAGGTGTCCTTCCAAGGGTTTCCTCCTGGGGTTTGATCACTCCTGGTTTATAGACTCGTGTGGGAATTAAAGATGGATGAAACACTGGGAGGAAATCACAAGTTTAACATTGAGGGCAGGGGATGGGGCAGACTGGCTGCCACAGGTGCCCTACACCACCTTGTGTTGAATTTAACAACTTGATTTTCACGAGGGGTCTGGCAGTGGTCATTCAGGTGCCATTAGGAGCACTGAGGTGAAATTTTCCTCCTTTTTCTCCAGCACTGCTGTGCAGGTGTTTGTGTCAGTGATGCCTCGAGGGGCTACCCAGAAACAGAGAGCAGACAGGAGTGAGGGAATAAAGGTGGATGTTTATCTGAAAGGCCTTCAAAGGTGCACCCTGGGGAGCCAAAGGCCACATCCAAGCTGGGCCCCAAGCTGGACCCCGAGTCACGAGTTCTTCACACTTTGATAGGTTTGGTTCATTTGCAGATCAGCATCAATTCACCAATTCAAACTTGAGCTGCTGATGGAATTTCTTCCATTTCTCCCCCTCTCCAGAGGCCCTGGTTTGCACCTTTTGGGCCTGGGACAGCCTGAGTGTCCTTGAACAACGAGCTGGGAGAGGCTTTGTTGTGTCTGTCTGGCACGAGAGAGCAGCAGCCAACAGGCTCCAAGGAACTCCAGAGTCCCACACTGGGCAGTGCAGGATTGAAAAATATAAAACCTGGAACCTCAGGCATCACCAGCACTCCCCATCCTGCTTCGATCCCGGGGTTTTGAGGTCCCCTGTTTTCCCAGGGGCTGAGTGTCTTTCCCAGGGAAGTGGCGCTGGGCTGGAGGAGCTGGAGGGGGTGGTGGGGATGCTCTGGGTGTGAGGAACCCCAAAAGTGGGAGGCACCAACCCCATTCCGTTCCTGTGGCTCCGTCCCCTGGCTCAGGATCTGGACACCAGTGATGAAGGAGGTGCAGAGCTGGACGTGCAGGCTGTGATGGAGAAAACACACCAGTCTGACCTTCAAACTGGGCCAAACTGGCCAGGAAATTTCCATTGCAGCCCTTTGTTTTGCTGAGGGAAAATGTGACTTGTGGGCCATAAAAAAATTTCCAGAGGAGACAGATCAGTTTCTCTTTTTATCTTCAGAAACACCTGACTGGAATATTTTGAGTCAGATCCAGCGATTTCGGTGGAAATGAGCACCGGGGGACAGCACAGCCCCACAGCCAGCTCCATAAATGTTGCTGTGAGTTCCCTCTGTCTTCTGGGACAGGCTTCCCCCTGCAGGGAAAAGTGTCTGAGGAATCTGGCATGAAATATGGCCCAGGCTTCATGAAATCATAAAATCATGGAATGCTTTGGGTTGGGGGTGACCAAAAAATCACCTCATCCCACCCCTGCCATGGGCAGGGACCCCTCCCACTGTCCCAGGCTGCTCCAAGCCCCATCCAGCCTGGCCTTGGGCACTGCCAGGGATCCAGGGGCAGCCACAGCTGCTCTGGGCACCCTGTGCCAGGGCCTCCCCACCCTCCCAGGGCACAATTCCTTCCCAATATCCCATCCAGCCCTGCCCTCTGGCACTGGGAAGCCATTCCCTGTGTCCTGTCCCTCCATGCCTTGTCCCCAGTCCCTCTCCAGCTCTCCTGGAGCCCCTTTAGGCCCTGCAAGGGGCTCTGAGCTCTCCTCCCCAGGTGAGCACCCCCAGCTCTCCCAGCCCCTCTGACCACGGACACCCATCTCCAACAGCACCAGCGATGCTCCCGGCCTGCACGGCCCCGCTCCCGGAATTCTGCTTCCCCACCACACCCAGGGACCCCATCCCATCCCTCCAGCTCTGCCCAGAGCTTCCCATTTGTTAATTGTTCTGTAATTAGGGCCAGAAACCTCCCTCGATCATGTCCCTGCCACCCCTTGGGGCCGTCACCACGGGGAGCATCCCTGGTGACATGGACGGGACAGCGCTGCTGGAAGGGGCTCTCCAGAGGCTCCTGCTCCGGGAACAGGGATAGGATCCAGCTGCAGGCAGCACAGAGCTGCTGGGAGCTGCCTGCAGTTCCACATGTGCTGGGATCCTGGAATTCTTGGAGGAATACCAATGTCCAAATCAGAGCCTTTGGCCTCCCGGTGTCCCGGCCGTGCCGTCCTTCCCTTCGGAGAAATCAACTTTTCCTCGCTGCCAGTGCAGGGATTTCTGCGATTCCCAGAACAGCTGGGTGAGAGGAGGGTGATCAACAGGGGAGAGGAAGCCAAGGTGTTACCGCTGGGATGTGGGGAAAACATTTAAATGGATGCACGGGCTGGTCCAGCTCGCTGGGATTAATGACATTTCATATCGGAGATCAGGGCTCGAAAATGGAAATGCTCATTAATTAATTTGTATTAGTGGGAAGTCGCATTTATTCATTAGAGGGCATTAAAATAATGTATTCAGCGGCGCCTTTCATCTCCAGAAAACTTAATAAAGATGTGTTTGTCGCTCTCCCAGGGTGTTTTACAGCTGGGAACTGTCACAAAGTGCCTGAATTCCTCGCCGGGAGCTGGCAGGAACAAACCTCCGGAGTTTGGGCTTCCGGATTAACTTCCAAGTGTAATAAGTCACAAATGGGAATACAGCAAACGCTGCAGCTAAAGGAGGTTGGCTTTAGGGCTTGTGGTTTCTTGTATGGTTTAGGATATTTCCTTTGGCTTATTTTTTTTCCCTTTTTTCCTTGGTTACCAGCCATAAAATCCCAGATATTTTAGCAGAAGATGAATGCTCGAAGCAGCTTCCCCAGGTTTTTTGGTTCCAGCACCTGAAGGAGGTTTCCTCTGCAGAAATGCAATAAATCAGCAACAGCAGCTCCGATGGAGTCAGTAAAGCTCCGAAGTCAAAAATCATGGAATGGTTGGGGTTGGAAAGGACCCAAAATCCCATCCAGCTCCATCCACTCAGGGATGGGAGCCAGGGATGCTGAAGGATCCTCTTGCAGGGGACTCTTGAGCTCCTTGGTTTTGTTTTCTCCCTTTCCCTTCCAAATCTATGGAAAACCAGAGAATCCTGGAACGGTTTGGGATGGAAGGGACCTTAAAGGCCATGGGGTTCCAACACCTTCCACTGTCCCAGGCTGCTCCAAGCCCCGTCCAGCCTGGCCTTGGACATTTCCAGGGATCCAGGGGCAGCCACAGCTCCTCTGGGAAATCCATTCCAGGTCCTTCCCACCCAATTTTCTTCCCAATATCCCATCCAACCCTGCCCTCTGGCAGTGGGGAGCCATTCCCTGTGTCCTGGCACTGGCAGAGGAGGATGTGCAGAGCTCATCCCGCTCATCCTGCCCGGAGGAAGGTGAATGGGGAGGAGGCTGCACTCTAAAAATACATCTGGAAAGGCAAAGAGCTGCCTGAAGGACAGCACGGCACGACGGGAATGCTGCGGGCAGGAATACAGGCTGGGAATTACAGGAAGGAGAACCAGGGTCTCTCGTTGCCTCCCAGCAGGAGAGGGGCAAAAATACCCCAATATTTTAAGGTCAGTACGATCAGTTCATCCCATGGGGTTATGAGGGGGGAAAGACTGAAAATCCTGGAGGTATCTTCTACTCTGAATTCCTGAGGAGCCAAAGCAGTGGGAGGAGCCAGGCTCACCTGCTGCAGGAATTCTCGGGTGTGGTGGGAGCATCTCCTTGAGTGCAGGAATGTCAGATAATGGGGGGTCAGAGCAGATCTGGTACCTGCATTGGGATTTTTCCTTCCAGCCACGCTGCACTTCATTCGTCCTGGGCATAAAACTGGGAAGCTGCTCTTTCTCCCGTTTATTTTCCTGCTTGTGAAA
Organism: Eulacestoma nigropectus; assembly: GCA_013397775.1. Lineage (NCBI taxonomy): Eukaryota > Metazoa > Chordata > Aves > Passeriformes > Eulacestoma > Eulacestoma nigropectus. Next base: position 484,974 of record VZTE01002411.1, read on the forward strand.
GCCCAGGCGTGCTGCCAGAGCCCCGGGAACGTTCCCATTAATAAAAACCCTCATTATCCCAACTTTACCGACGCTCTGGCAGCCCCGGCAGCAGAAAGGGAGGATCTCATCCAAGCTGTGTTTGCCCAAAACCTTAACGTCACCCTAAAGGCACAAACTCCCGCTGACTCCAGCCCTCCTTAATCCCCCTCTCAGTAAATCCAATCCTTAAATCCCGTATGGAAATGTCTCTCGAGGAGCTTTGTCCCCACGGCCGGACAGGCCTGGCTGTGTCCTGGAGGCCGGACAAGAGCGGAGCTCTGCAGCCTCCCAGGGCTGCTGCAAACAGCTCCAGAGGTCCTGGGCTTTTCCTGGAAGCCGTGTCCATGCAGCGCCAGGGAATCACGGACTGGGCTTGGGAAAGAACTCCGGAATCAATCCAAGCTTGGAGTGAGCACCACCGGGAGCGCTAAGCCACGCTCAGGTCCGGTACTTGGCCAGCCTGACTTTCCTGGATTAGAGATGGATGATCCAGGAGGGATGGTCCAGGATGGATGATCCAGGAGGGGAGGAAATCCCTCAGCATCCCCTCAGCGTCCTGGACACAGGGTGCATCTCCCTGCAAAACCCAGCCAGGATGGGGAGATGATCCATAAAATCCCTGGAAGTGTTGGAGCACCCTGGGCTGTGGAAGATGTCCCTGCCCATGGGAGGTGGAATGGGATGGGCTTTAAGGTCCCTTCCAACCCAAATCCCTCTGGAATTCCGTGACGCCCAGGTCTCGGGGAGCTGGGTTGGAAGGGACCTTAAAGCTCCTCTCCTTCCCACCCCCTGCCACGGGAGGTGTCACTGGGATGCTTTTCCCCTCTCGGCAGACCCAGCAGCATCAGGATTCCTGGGAACCCAAGGCCTGTAGGCCCTGGATGAACACTTGGAGACCACCAGCCCGTCCTTTCACAGCCTCTGAGCTGCGTGGGGAGGGGAAAAACCCAAGTGGAGGCAACTAAAACCTGGGGTTCTGCAAACATTTGAGTGAGAACCAGGGATAAACAAAAATACAGACTGCAGGAAAATAACAACAATAATAACAATAATAATAAGAGTAGTAATAATAATAATAGTAATAACAGTAATATTTACGACAGGCACTGGGAATGTTTGGGAGGAGGAATTTGTTGTTGAATTTGTGGCTCTGCAGTGAACTGAAAGCAAGGAACTCCTCAGCACCTCCCTCCCGATTGCTCCCTCAGCACAGCCACACATTTGACGAGCTCGGAATCACATCCCCGATTATTAAAAATTCCTACCACGCCTGCGACCCCCCCAAAATAAAAAGGGATTTATGCTAAAATGCTTCTGCCAGCACCACATCCCTTTGAATGAGGGCCTTCTCCTGGTTATCCTGGCTTCTCCATCCCTGGCAGGTTTTCAGCCTCTCCCATGGCTTTCCCTCCCCACACCCCTTTTCCAGCACTAATTCATTTCGAGCAGCACTTGAACTCCAGGAAAATGATGGAAAGGCAGAGTAATAGAGGGCTCCGTGCTGCCGGATGAGTTAATTCGGGAAGCGCGACGCTTGCCGGGGCTGGAATTGAAAAGCTGTCGGCAGCAGAGCGGGATCAAACCCCCCCCTGTCATCCAGAGACAACCTGAGAGACTTAAAGATGTCAGGGAAAGCTTCCTGAAATTCCCGGAGAGGTGCCCATCACCCATTCAGCTGCTGGGAAAGCGCCTTGGGAAAGGGAAGAGCGGGCAGAGATTTACCAGGAGAAATGGAGGGGGCTCCGCCACGAGGAGCCTCAGAACAGGGAGCGATTTGTGGGTGAAGTGAAAGCCCTGAGAGCAAAACAGGGAGCCCGAAGGACCTGAGCGAAGCCCTGAGCCTGGGGCTGGGGCAGGAAACCCCCAGGAGCAGGAGCAGCATGGGAGCTGCAGAGGGGGAAAGGAAAGGCAAAGCGGGGTTGCTCCCCATTTCCTCTTTGTTTGTTGCAGGGTCAAAATCAGGGTTAAATCATCTCCATTTCCTATTTCTTGATTAAAAACCATCAAAATCAGGGTTAAATCACCTCCATTTCCTATTTCTTGGTTAGAAAGAGTCAAAATCAGGGTTAAATCACCTCCATTTCCTATTTCTCTCTTAAAAGAGACGACTGGTTTTAGAGACAACTGGTTGCTCCCCCTGAGCTCAGCTGTCACCCACCAACCCCGGAACTGCAGCTCCAGGGGAGACTCGCTTGGGATTTTTCTTTCTTTTCTCCATTTTTTTCTTTATCCCCCTTCGAAAATTCACCTGCCAGTGCCAAAGGGAGGAAAATCCCAGATCCCCTCCAGCCCTGGCGATGTCCCCCTCCCGTGGGTGCTGGCGTTGGCGTTCAGCGCTACGGGCTCGGTGCGGCGCGGGCTCCGCGGGTTTAGATCATCCCGCAGAAAAAAAAAAAACAGGGAGAAGGGAAAACCGAATGGAGCATCATGGAACGAATGGAACATCATGGAACGAAGGGAACATCATGGAACGAAGGGAACATCGCGGCCCGGTCGCTCTGGGGGGGAGCCGGCGGCACAGCCAGGCCTGGCGCGTCCCTCGCTGTCCCCGGCAGGACGCCGCCGTTCAGACGCAAACAGGGTGATTAATTAAACATCAAGCCTCGCTTTTTTTTCACCTCCGCTGCTCTCCGCTCGCATTTTTCTGCCCTGCTGGGTTTCTTCATGCCCCAGATAACTCCGGGAGCTTCATCTCCGCCGCTCCTTGCAGCCGCCTGCTCCTCGTTCATTTTTCATGAAGGCTTTTCCTGCTCGGCTCCCGCGCGCCGAGCCTCGCCCCGAGCCAAGGGCGCTCTTTGTCTTCAGCCCTGGATTTGCTGTCCCGCACACTGAGACAAATCCGGGCTCCGTGCTGGAGCTGCATCCCAGGAAAGCTGATTCCTCCATGCTGGCAGTGAGCGGAGGTTGGGTTGGAGGTGTTCCCGCTTCATTTTCCGGGAAGAAATCGGTGAAACCAATGGGAAGGTGGAGAAATGGCCCCTTCCAGGCTCTTCTGGGTGGAACCCCCCCGCAGACAGCTCTGAAAAGCTGGGAGGGTGGAAAGAGGTCAAACAGATGATTTTTAAGGTCCCTTCCCAAACCTAAACCATTCCGTGATTAGAAGATCCAAGAGCTCACACTGGGGTAGTGCAAAGCCTCCCATGAACTTCTCCCGACATTCCCGGATTTGCAAACCCCGCGGCTTTCCCGCCCATCTCTCCACACCCGGGATGAGGAGCAGGACTGTGGAGAAGCCACTGATGGGGGATTCCTTGGAGGCTGTGGAGCAACAGCCTGGAGCCAGCTGGAGATGGGAAACCGGGTCAGGAAGCAGCTCCCTGCCAGGGCAGCGGGGGATGGACGAGGCGTGACCAGGCCTCGCTCTTTTCCCATCCCTTTTCCCATCCCTTTTCCCATCCCTTTTCCCAGAGAGGATGGCTGGAGGCAGCAGCAGCCGAGCTCTGAAGTCCCTTCCCACCCAAACCATTCCATGATTCCATTCTCCCTTCTAAAAAAAAACCGGCCATGAAGGCGCTGCTTTGTTACAGGGAAGGGCGGGAATGGTTTTTGCCTCAAATCCCTTAATGGCAAATTCCCGTAGGACGATTTCCCTCACATCCCATTGGGTGATTTTCCATTCCCCCAGGTTTCTTCCTCTGCAGCCAGAAAGGGAACACACCCAGGGATGCAGGGAAGCCGCAGCATTTGGGATCTCCCACCCTGGAGCCCTGTGGCTGATCCCTTGTACTGCCCGGAGGATCCGCCCTGGCTCCATCCCAGATTTTTGAGGGGCTCTTCCGTCCCAGAGCATTCCCAGGGTGCTCTGATCTGATCCAGGGCCCCACTGACCATCCCAGGGAGCAGAGGCAGAGGGGACAGGAGGGACTCAGCTCCTGGGGCACTGTGGGGACCTGCTTTTTGCAGTGTGGACAATTCCAGGACCATCCCTTTCCTCTGGAAAAGCTCCCGATGCCACAGGGGCCTTCCCCTGCCTGTGCGAGCAGCCCTTGGCGAGCTCCGGAGCGGATCCCAAGCCACTGGTGGGTGACAGGGCTGCCCACCCTCATCCTCTGCTGGTGCCAGGTTTTTGGGATGCTCGGCGGTTTTTCGGGATGCTCCAGAGGCGGAGATCCCACTAGAGGGTGCTGGGAATCACCGAAAGGCTCTGCTGCTCCCGGGCCATCCCTGTGAGGTCCTGCGGCCTCTTTCCCTTCCCTCTCTCCCGATTTATGGCCGGCACAGCCAGAGCCGTCACAGCTCTGGACTGGTTTTAGTTTATGGCCCCACTTCCTCTTTTTTTCCTTTTTTTCCCCTCGAGTAAACAGGGCCAGCAAACGGAGCGAGCCCGAGCGAGGGACGGCGATCACAGGCTGGGATATTCCCAAATCCCCGAGCATCCAGCACCAGGCACCCACGGAGAGGTCCCTTCCCCACCGCAGCCGCCTCCAGCAGAACTGGAAAACCTCGGGAGCTGCAGTTGGTGGGTGACGGGTGAGCTCTGACGGAGAAACCACCCCAAAATCCAAACCCAAACCAGCACCGAGCGGGTTTGTGAAAGCTTTTCCTGGTAATCCCGAGCTGAGGATCCTGCCCGGCACACCCAGGTCAGGCTCTGGTGGCCCCGGGTGACCCCACAGTCCCTGAGAGCCTCTCCCAAGACATTTATGGCCTTTTTTCGAGGTGTGTGTCTCCTCCCGGGTGTCACAACGGATGGAACTGTGTGTGACACACGTCCAGATGAGATAAAGGTTTGACCCAGTGTGAATCGTAAACTAAAAATGAGAATTTTCCCTCTTCTCCCCGATGTTTGTGGGGTTCCAGCCCAGTGAGATGGTGATAAAGGTAATGAATCCTAATTAATCTCTATTAATTCATCACACTGGGCAGGTTATTAAGATTTCTTCTTCTGATAGACTGCACAGACAATCAGATTCATTGAATTCCATTGAGTCCGGGGAGGGGGAGAGAATCACAGGGAAAGGTGGGGCTCCCCTGAGCTTTCCTGTCAGCTGGGAACCCCACAGGAGCCGATCAGCTGGAATTCCGCGGATTTTGCTCCCTGACTCTTTAGGTTAATTGGAGTGACGGCTCCAGCTCCGACCATCGACTCTGCCCAGGCCACCCCTAAGCCGTGTCCCCGGGTGCCACATCCACAGGGCTGCGTAATCCCCGCAGGGATGGGGATGCCAGGGCTGGAGGAGCTTTTCTGCGGAGAAATCCTCCCTGATTTCCAACCTGGACCTCCCCTGGCACAACCTGAGGCCGTTTGCTCCCGTCCTGTCCCTTGTCATGGATGTCACTTGTCAGGATGAAGGGAGCAGTGAGCACTGCCTGCCCGGGGGGGGAGATGCTGCAGATCCTCCAGGAAAGCTCATCCAGTGGCAATTCCAAGCTCTGTTGGGAATGAAAGCCCTCGGAAAGACCAGGGATGTTCTTCACATCCACCAGGGCCACCAAGATCCCAAATCCCCGCTCTGCTCTTGTCCAAGGCTCCTCCTGGGCCAGAGGAAAACAGGAGGGAGGGGATTTGGGAGACATTTCTCCGAAAATGGTTCTGATGCTCCTGACCAGAGATGGAGGAGCCACGCTGGCTCGGACAGCTGGAGGCCAGAAGAACTGGCAGGGAACACCCTTGGGAATGTCCAGCACGTGGGAAATGTCACTTTGTCACCCAGGGCAGGGCTGAACTCCCTGAGCCCTCCTGGCACTGGCCTGGAGCCGCTCGGGGACAGCAGCACACCCCGGTCACTGTCACCTCCACCCTTGCCAGGGGGGACCCTGCCCATGGCAGGGCTTGGAATGAGATGGGCTTTAGGGCCCCTTCCAATCCAGGATTTGGGGGTTCTGGATCCTTCTCTCTGCTGGCAGCTTTGAAAGGATGAATTTTCCATCCGGGAAGCTCCAGAGCTCTGTCCCTGTGCCAGGCTCAGTCCCCGCAGGGCTCCAAACCACCCTCAGGGGAAGAGTTATCCCAAACCGGGCTGGGATCTGAGCAGCCGACCCAGGGAGGTGGGAGCTGTGCTCCGAACCCCTTTCCAAGCCCAGGGAACGCTCTCTTCCCAGCCCTGTGTCCCTGGGAGCGCTGGCACCGCCGGATCGCTCCGAGTCACGAGGCAGGCAGGGCACGTGGCCGGGGAAATGGGCCGACAGATTTCCCTGGCACGGCGCTGGGATGGGGATGTGCCTTCCAAAATCCACCCCTGGCTGGCAAAGGGACATCGATGCTCCCGTGCCCCTCCCTGCCCAGCTGCAGATCCAGGCAGGGAATCCTCCCTGCACGGCCGGCAGGGCTGGGATTGATGTTCCCAGCACAGCTCCAGCTCCTGGCTGGGCTGGCTCCCGGCTGGGGGTGGCTCTGGGCTTGTCCTTGGCCCCCTGGGACACCGGGAAATCAGTTCCAGGGGACAAAGGGACAGGGACTCTGCGCTGAAGGGTGAGGGTGGCATGGGAAGGAGTGGAAAGGACAAGCCATGGATCCATTTGGGCTGGAGATCACAGAATCCCTGAGCCTGGAAAAGCCCTCTGGGACCATCAAATCCAACCATTCCTCCCGCTCTGACCCATGGCCCCAAGTGCCACATCCACGGGGCTTTTAAATCCCTCCAGGGATGTGACTCCACCACCACCCTGGGAAGACTTTCCCACTGCTGGACAACCCTTCCTGGGAAGAAATGAGTGAAGAGGAGAAGGATTTCAGCACGATCCCTCTGGGAAGTGGTGGGGATAAAACTCCCGGCCACTTTCTGGGTGGAATTTGTTCCACGCAGGAGGTTTTTCCCAGGATGAGGTTGATGCCATGGCACAGGTCAGGGCTGGATGACCTTGGAGGACAATTCCAGCCTAAATTCCAGGCAGAGCCACACCCCTGCCCTGCTGTTGGCATGGATGGGAGAGCCAGTGTTTCCAGCAGAGACCCCCCAAGCTGTGGAGTTTGGAGCTCCATCCCCATTTCCGGGGGGCTGTGGCACATCAGGAGCTTTCCGGGGATCCCCACGCATATCCCAGGAGCAGCTGGGTCCTTCCTTCCTGAGGCAGGAGCGTGTGAGCCCTTCCTGGGCACCTCGGGGTGAAAGGAGCTGCCTGATCTCCTGGAAATGCTTCTCCTGGGTGAGCTGCAGAGTGTCCCCAGCGTGGACAGTGTCCCCAACCTCCAGAGTGTCCCCAGCCTGGACAGTGTCCCAGTCTGGACAGTGTCCCCAACCTGGACAGTGTCCCCAACATCCAGAGTGTCCCCAGTCTGGACAGTGTCCCCAAACTCCAGAGTGTCCCCACATCCCCGAGCACCCAGGATTTCTCACCTGCAGCATTAACACAGCTCCTGAAACCCGTCCAAGCGGGGAAACATGGAAAGGTTGAGGCTGAACCCCTCCCATTTGCAGGAGAGGGTGGGGAGGGCACAGCTGGGTTTGCTCGGGGGGATTTCTCGCTGCCTGGACGGATCCTCCTGTTCCCTGTCCCTGCACCAGCAGCATTCCCAGGCTGGCTCTGGCAGCCGGATGGCATCTCCATGCCTGGGCAGTGCCCTGGCAGGGCCTGAGGAACAGACTGGCTGCACCAGGCTCCCACAGGTCCCTCCTGTCACCCACCTGCCACCTCCTCCCATCTTCTTATCCCGTCTCAGCTGGCTCTTACTGAACAGCACCCAAATAAACCCTCCGTGCGTGAAAATCCAGGTGTTTGTGGGCAGTTTGGCAGCCCAGGTTGCTCCCAGCTCACTGTGCGGAGGATCCGCATCCCAAAAAAACCCGGGGGGTTTTCACGGGGTTTTTTTTAACCCATTAATTTTTGTTTGCTGGAGCTTCCCCTGAACCCTGCAGAGGACCCAAGAATCCATAGGGAGTGACTCTGGGAGAAGGAAAAGGCCATGGAGCAGCTTCAGGAAAAGGCTGGACTCACCGGCTTCTCCTGGGAGCAGAATTCAGCCTGGAGAATTCCCTTGGAGGGGAAAAAACCCCCCAGAATGATGGCAGAGAGGGCAAGGCACAGAAACTGGGAGGGTTTGGAGTCCCACATCCCTCTTGCTCCGTGCTGCTTTTCGGGAGATGTTCCAGCTGTGGCCAGGCCGTTCCTCACCCCCTTTCCCTCTGAGGCTGAAATATTCCCAACCCTGCTCCAGCTGATGGTTCTGGCCTGAAATCCAGCGGTGTCTGCGGTCCTAAACCAGGACTTTAATTCCCCAGCTTGGGAGAGGTCACAAGGAAAGGTCTGGGCGAGACACCCCTGCTTCAGGGACGAGCAGTTCCATCCAGGAATGAGATGGGATGGGTGGACACACTCGGCAAATCCTGCCCGGGATGGAAGCAGGTCCCTGTCACTGCATTCCCACCATCCCTGTGGCGACAGCTCCGGCCCCATCAGAGCATCCCAGAAAACCCTCCCGTGGCGATGCCGACAAACCCCGGACCCTCAGCAGCTCCCCCGCTCCGGGAGGAGCTTCCAGCCCCGTCCTCCCCTTCCTGCCGCTCTCCTGGGCTGCGCGGCCGGCCGAGCTCCCCTGATGAAAAGCCAGTTAAAGTGCACCATTAACCGGAGCCTTCTCCTGCCCTGTCCAACCCGATCTGTCACCGCAGGGCCGCCACAAGCGCGGCGCGAGGTGGCAGCCGCTGCTAAAAATGGCCCGGATCAGATGTGCCCCTGAATTATTGAAGGAGCCTCCGACTCCGCCGGGCTCAGCCGGGTGTGGCCGCTCCGTCCCCAGGGCTGCAAAGCCACCTGAGCTCCGGGCAGGAGCAGATTAACCCCTTTTTATAGAAGCTGGCAGCGCCTGGAGTCTCCAGGATATTCTTGGGGACCCAGGGAGAGCGCGGGGGTGGCTCAGGCACGGCCACCGAGGGGACGCCGCTCCTGTCGCTTCTCTCTAAGCTCAGGGTGCTCAGAGCTCCGTGCTCCCGGCGGACCCGGGCGGCTCCAGGAGGAGGGAGGTGGAGGAGAAGAGGAAAAGATGGGGTTTAGGGATGCTGGGGGGAGTTTCCTGCGGGTTTGTGGGAATGTGGGAGCCTGCACGGGGTCAGGGCTTCACCCCTGAGCCCTCCTCACTCCGAACCCCACGGTGGGATTTTGATTAACCCCAGAGAGGGAACGGCAGGAGGAAAACCCTTAAACCCTTCCCAAGGCGGGGAGGATGAAGGAGGAATGAGGATGGGGAAGAGGGAGACGGAGCTGGGAGCACCAGGAGGAGCAGGGATGCTGCAAAGGGGGATTTTCCTGCTGACGGAGACGCAGCCAGAAGACCCTGAAGGGACTGAAAATAATTCAGTGCCCCAAATGCCTTAAAAATAATGCAGTGCCCCAAATGTCCTAAAAATAATTCCGTGCCCCACAGGAGTCTGGCACTCGGGGATTCTGTTGCCTTTTTAGGACTTTTTAGCTCCACTTTGTTTAAGGATGAAAGATTCCTGCCTCCAGTCCCGGCCCGTGAATCACGGCCATGGCACCGAGGAATCCGAACCTCTGCGTGGACCCTTCTGGCATCCATGAATTAGGGGATTTTTCCTCTGGTAAATATTCCTGCCTCCGCAGGCAATTCCCGTTGTTGTCTGCGGATGAGGAACGGCTGGAGCAGCAGCAGTGCTCTGGGAATACATCCTTGCAACGTGATGGGTCACGGGATCCTCATCCCAGCAGGGCTCACAGTGGATTTATTATATTTTATGTTTTTTCATCGTTTAGCCGAGGGAAAAATCAGGCGATGGAAGCGTTTGTGTCTCGCTTCCAGTTTACGCTCCTCAACCCTTTCAAAATGCAAATTTAAGGAGCTTTCCAGGAGTTTTGGGGCAGCACGAGGGGGTTTTAGCAGTGCTGGGGAGTGGGCAGGATGCTGTGGAGGGGGATGAGGAGATGAGGCACCGGGGGGTGAAGGGATTTGTGTCCAAGCTTGGAAAACTTGGGAATAGCAGCCAGGAAGTGATTCCAGGGCCTTCCTTGCAATCGCTCCATGGAATCCCAGAGTGGACACAAACAAACCTTCATTAAACCATTCCCTGCCTTCTCTTGGGATGGGGATGAACCATCTCCCACGCCTGTGGTTGATGAAAGTCTCCAGAAGCCAGAGAGGGACCCAAATTCCTGCTCCACTCTTCCTGGAGAACTTGTAAAAGGGGCTTCATCAGATGGAGGGGTGGATGCTTGATTTAGGCTTCATCAGACTTCCAGGAAACGTGTAAATATTGGGATGTTGTTCGGAGCTGTCATATTTTCCTGGGTTTACAGAAAATTGGAATTTTCAAGTAAGCCACAAAGAGTTGGATTCTCTCTCCTTGCTTGGTTTTTCCAGCCCAGACAAACAGGGCGCCACAACAGCTCCTTGTGATCCCACTGGTGTCATTCCTACCTTGGGAAAGGGGATTCCAGTCCCTCCAGCTCAAGAGTATAAAATCATCCCAGGAACAGCAAGAGCTTGGCTGCTGTGAGGTTTTTGCTGGCTGGATTTGGAATTAGACCCAAATCATGGACGGAATCATGGAATGGTTTGGGTTTGAAGGGACCTCAAAGCTGATCCAGCGCCACCCCTGCCATGGGCAGGGACACCTTCCACTGTCCCAGGTTCATCCAGCCTGGCCTTGGACACTTCCAGGGATCCAGGGGCAGCCACAGCTTCTCCGGGCAACCTCAGGGCCTCCCCACCCTGCCAGGGAGGAATTCCTAACCAATATCCCATCTAAATCCCCGTTCCTTCAGTTTAAAACTGCTGCCCCTTGTCCTGGCACCATCTGGCCATGCTAGAAATCCCTCTCCCTCCTTTTTTACATCCCCTGCATTCCCAGGGGATGGCGAGGGTCCCCCTGGAATTCCTCAATCCTGCCCGGCACTAGCGTGGGGGGGATGTGGGGAT
>VZTE01002411.1:498567-568027 GCA_013397775.1 Eulacestoma nigropectus
GGCGGTGCCGCCGAGGGCCGCAGGGCGGGGTTCATCACCATCGGCTACCGCGGCTCCTACACGCTGGGCAGGGACAGCCAGACGGACGCCAAGTTCCGCAGGGTGGCCCGGATCATGGTGTGCGGCAAGACCTCGCTGGCCAAGGAGGTCTTTGGGGACACCTTGAACGAGAGCAGGGACCCGGACAGGCCTCCAGAGAGGTACACGTCCAGGTACTACCTCAAATTCACCTTCCTGGAGCAAGCCTTTGACAAACTGGCCGATGCCGGCTTCCACATGGTGGCCTGCAACTCCACGGGCACCTGTGCCTTCGCCCACGAGCAGACGGACGACAGGATCTGGACCTCTTACACCGAATACGTTTTCTATCGTGAGTGACACAAAACCAACCCTCCACCAACCAAAACCACCGACTGCCCCTTTCCTGTCCCGTGCTGGCTGTGGCCTAGAAGGTAGAGATCCGTCCCCGAATCCCGGCGTCCTCCCTTTGCCTCCTTTTCGGTTGGTTCTTGGGTTTCCTCCCTCCTCCTTGCTCCACGCTGAACCTGCCCGGCTCATCCTTGTAGCAGCTGCTGACCACCAACCTTCCTCCCTCTCTCCGACTGCTGCGGTCGCTCCCAACCCTCCCTGGATGCGTGGACTCGGACACTGCGGTGGACGTGGGTTGGATGGGAGGGGTGGGATACGCCGGACACTGCTCCGGGCTGGCGCTCCTGCAGCTGGATGAGCTCGGACACTGAACTGGGCTCTCTGCCCTGTGCAGCTCCGCGGGATTCTGCTGCCCGCGCTGCGACCTGCCAAGGGGGGTGGGGAGAGGAATCACTGGGGTGAATTCATGGAAAAGGTGGGAAGCAGAGCCGGGGAGGGGGTGGGGGTTGGAAAGTCGCGGCCTGGCAGCACGGCGGGATTGGCAGGAGCCCTGTAAGCAGCTTAGCCTGAGACTGGCAGCGCCTGGGAAGGGGAGAGGCTCCCCCTGTGCTCGCAGCTCTGAGCTGAGGCATCGCCGATGCCCCGGGGGGGATTTTGGGGGGGTTTTTGGGGGGGTGGGAGGGGCAGATGCTCTGTGAGGGAGGTGGGGGGGAGCGGGGAAGGCTTGATGTGCTCGGGGGTGTAAAATGCTCATACAGCTCTCCAGGTCCTTGGAGCTTGGTCAGCAAAAATGTCCCTTCACCTTTTTTTTGGGAGCACAACGGGAATCGCTGGGATGAGGTTGGGATGCTCCGGTGGCGGTCAGGCCACGGCATCGCCCAGGAAAGGGAATTTTGGCCGTGTTGGTGATCTCTTGTGAGGTGTCTCCAGTCCCAGCTCCCCAGGCCCAGCCGGGGCTGGAGCTGCTGCTGCTCTCCCCGCTGGGCAGTGCGGAATGAAGGGACAGCCCGGAGTGGCCACACGCCCGGCTGGCACAGGGACGGGGGAGGCTTGGCAGGGGGTTCCAAGAGGAGAAGGAAGGAGGGAGCACAGAGTTACTGGAGCCTCTGTGCCCTCTGTCCCTGCTGGGCAGGGCCCCAGGGCAGCCCAGCCCTGAGCCCGGCCCCGGGTGATGCCCAGCCCTGGGTGATGCCCAGCCCTGGGTGATGCCCAGCCCCGGGTGATGCCCAGCCCCAGCTCTGGCACACGGCCTCGGCCTGCAGGGCTGGTGCCAGCGCCTGCAGGAGCAGTGGGAGGTGACCCTGATGTCCCCATCTGCTGCCTGTGCCTGTCCCCTGGTGCTCTGCCACCCATCCCTGGCACCCACCACCCATCCCTGGCACCCATCACCCATTCCTGGCACCCACCACCCTCCATCCCTGCTCCTCCACCCTCCATCCATCTTCCCATCACCTATCCCTGTTCTCCCACCCTCAGTCCCTGTTCCCCCACCCTCAATCCCTGTTCCCCCACCCTCCATCCCTGCTCCCACCACCCACCCCAGCCCCTGGGAAGCTCCAGGAGCTGCAGGATCTCCTCCCCAGCTGGGCAGTGCCCAAGGGGCCGTTCCCGCTGGGATCCGTGTGGGAGGAAGGCTTGCTGCTGCTTCCTGGGGAGGAGGGAGGGCTTCGGGGCCAGCAGAAGTTTCAGACCAGGTTCTCCCTCTCTCCTGAAGAAGGGGAAGGCAAAAACGGTGTTTTGACATTTTTCACAGTCCTGTTCCTCATTCCAACAACCTCTGGAAGAGGAAACGACAACCGGCTTTAAAAAAGAGGAGAAAAAGGGAACTTGAGCTCTGTGTGCACACAAAGAAAACCTTTCAATAAAGGGGGAGGGGACCTGCAGCCCATCTTTGCTTTATTTGTTTGAACTCAAGATTTTCCTAAGTAGGACTGGGAAAAGAAATTGCGGCCTTGTGGGAAACGGGGCTGTTTTGATGTTTTTCCCCACTGGAACTGGGCTGAAAATTTGATCTCCCGGGAGGAGGAATTTTTGCCTGAGGCAGAAACCAGAACGGCAGAGTCCCCATTCCGGAGGGGTTTTGATGTGGCACGTTCTGGGATCGGGGCTGTTCTGCCCAATCCCCCACAGGAAACACGAGCAGGGGTTATTGCTGAATCCTTTCAGAGCCCGATGGTTTTCCTGGAAACTGAGACTCCATGGAAAAATCCTTTTGTTGAGATCCACCTCCACAAAAATGAGCCCGATTTGGGGTAGTTTCTTTTCCTTGGGTATGTTTAGTTATAGGAAAAGCGTCCCTGTCACGGCTGGGAGCAGGACCTGGCTCGTTTGATCCCCAGGAAAAGACCTTGGATCAAATTTGCTGGGAAATGGTGGCATGGAAAAGCGTCTCAGGGAGGTCTCCTCCTATGATCGATCCTGGCAAGCTGGGAAAAGCCAGGCAGGGAATGGCTGGAGTGAGCTGGGAGCTCTCGGGGCCCCAAGGAGACAGTGGAGAAAGCAATTCCCTGGTGTTGCCTGGTTTTCCTGGGACTATTCCCATATTTCTGTGATTCCCAGACCTCGAGCTCCTGCTGGGCTGTCCCCTGGGCTTATCCAAGCACCCAGACCTGCTCTGCTTGTCCCGTCCTTGTGCTCTCCTTGAGCATCTCCCACCCCCAGGGTGTCCCTTGGGAAAATCCAGCCTTGTCCAGCTCCTCCCCTGCTGGATTTGGACTCGGAGGTGATTTTTCCTTTCCACCCAGGGGACAGGACCCTGCTCTTCATCCTCCTGCCGGCACACACCGGGTTAAGCCAAGCTCCAGACGCTGCTGGAGCTGCCGGTGGGAGCATCCGGCTCTTTCCCAGGAGCTCCATCCAGAGATCCTCCCCACCCGCTGCATTTCCAGGGCTTGGGAGAGGTTTGGGATGCCCCAGCTCATCCCTGGCGCTCCGAGGGGAGCACGTGGGCAGAGCGCACCTGGGGCAGGGGTGGCTGGCACGTGCCAGGGGGGATTACCCCGCTGTCCGGGAAAACCGCGGCCGGGAGGGATCCCTGGGATTATTTTAATCGGCCCTGCACTGAGCACTCAGCAGCTTTTCTCATCCTGCTGGGAGGGAGAGCTGGGGGCTGGGATGGGGTTTGGGATGGGGTTTGGGGTGGGGTTTAAGGTGATGACATCCCGAGGGGGTCTCCATGCAGCAGATCCCGTGTAGATCCCTTGGGAAGGCGCCTGCTCCCACCACAGAGCCCAGCACACACCAAGGAATGTTGGAACGTTCCCATAAAGAGCCCCCAGCTTCCCAAGGGTGTTTTCCCTTTCGAGGGGGGGGGAACAGAACCCAGCCTTTCATTTCGAGATTCCCGGAAAATCCTCCATCCCAAAATAAAACCCCTGGAGGGAAGGAGGCAGAGCAGGAGCTCGGGCTGGCTCTGCGTTCCCACAAATTGCCGGTTGCTCCTCACAAAAACTGGGCTTAAGGAAAAACCAAATCCCGTCTGTCTGCATCAGGAGACCTCTGCCACCCCTGGAGAACATCTGGGAACACTTTGTGTCCTCGGCCTGTCCCCAGCCCCTCTCCAAGGGGACCCTTTGGTGGCGGAGAAGTCCCAAAGCTGAGCTCTCCCCATCCTGGATGGAGCAGCTCAATCCCACGGGACCGGGAAGAGGATGAGGAGGACCCTGTGGGGACAAAAGAGGTTAGAGGGGGACACAAAAATCCCATTCCCAGTCCCCAGATCCCATCCTGCCATGCGAGACCGGGTCAGCACGCCACAGAAATCCAAGGGATTTGCTGGAATGTTGGAATAGAAAGGGTTTGGTGATCGAGGAGCACGGGAAGGGGAGAAGCAGCTGGAAGCTGGAAGCAACCTCTTCCTCTCGCAAATAACCAGGGAATGGTTCGGCTTGGAAAGGACCCTAAAGCTCATCCAGTCCAGTCCCACCCCCTGCCATAAGCAGGGACAACTCCCACCATCCCAGGCTGCTCCAAGCTCCCTCCAACCCGGCCAGAATCTTATTAATTATAAAAATAAACCCCAAAAACTCCCCTTAACAACGTGGGCATCCAGCACTGGGAAAAACCCCCGGAGAGAGGGGGGATTTTCCACTTCCTGGTGCAGAAAGCGCAGCCTGGATGCTTCTTTCAGGAGGGGTTTAACAAAACGGGGGTTTAGGCTCGGTTTAGCAGCTGCTGTGCTCTGACCAGAGAGGCCTCTGGGCCTCCTTCCCGGGGCTTGGGGAGCAGCAGAGGGAAGGCAGGGGAGTGTTTGGGTCTCTGGGAAGTTTTGGGAGCTGTTGGATGTGCTGGATCCCGGTGAGTGCTGGAGAATTTGCCGAAAAAATCTGGTTCCCCCTGCGCTGACAGTTTGTGCTGAGCTTAAGCAGGCTGGGGATGGTTTCCTTCAAAGGCTCTGGCAGTCCTAAAGGTTTCCCTTCATTCCAGGAGATGGATGGCTGGGAATTATCCCTGCCCTGCTCCAGGAGAGCTGAATGGAAAGGGAAAGATGTTCCTGCAAATAACCCAAACCAGGTTCCACCTAAATCGCTTTGGGGTCAAGGCACAGCCTCTGCATCCCAAATGTTTGCTGCCCCTCCTTTCCCTTCTCCAGGGAAAATCCCGATAGGATAAATCCACCGGGATGCAGAGCCCACGTGTCCAACGGCATCCTTAAAGGATTAACCCTTCCTTCACCCCCCACACCCCAAAAAACTCCCATCAGGAATCAATTTAAGGTCCCTTCCCACCCAAACTGGTCCGAGATTCCGGGATTCCACGATCTGGGATTTTGGAGCGAGATGGAGCCCGGCTTTGTCGTGGTCCTGTCCCATCATTCCGAGGATCCCTGTGGGAAGCAGGAGGAGGAGCACCTTGTTCCCCAGACATGTTCCCCCAGGGAAGAACAGCCCCTTCCCACAGGAGCAGCCATGAGGGGCTGCAGGTTTTGGGGCCATTTCCTGAGGAAAAACACCCAAAAAATCAGATTTTTTTTTTCCCCTCAAAATTCAGCTTTTGAGCTCCCACACGCTCAGAACCACGGAATATTCCGAACTGGAAAGGACCCACAGGGATCATCGAGTGCAACCCTTCAGGAATGGCCCCTACAGGGATCGAGGTTTGTTTGGCTTTGGTTTGGGGCCCTTTCAGGGACAAGGGAGGGCCCAGCCCCAAAAACCCAAACAAAGCCCAAATGTTTAAGGCTCAAAGACGAAAAGAATAAATAAAGGAAACTGGAAAGAAAAGGACAAAAATCAAGTTTTCCTTAGCCCAGCCCTGTGCTTTGGGATCAGGGAGTGTTTATTGGGATCAGATGGGGAGAGCATGGAGCCAGGGAAGCTTTGGGGGCCTGGAGAACCCAAAGGGACAACGAAACAACCCCAAAGTGGAGGTTGCGCCTCGCCCGGCTCGCCCTGCCTCAGTTTCCCCAGCCACAGCGCGAGGAAAGGAGCTCTCTGAGGTCCTTACTGGGATGTTCTGGAGGGCAGAGCTCTCCCAGGAGCCGTAGAATGGATATTCCAGGAGCTCCCCCACCTCTGGGATGTGGTGAAATCCTCACTCTGGTGAAACACACCCTGCCCACCCCTGGAACCCCGAGCACGGAGAGGACCAGGGGATGTCGTTCTAAAATCACGGAACGGTTTGGATCGGAAAGGACCTTAGAGCTCATCCCGTTCCACGGGCAGGGACCCCTCCACTACCCCAGGTTTTTCCAAGCCCCATCCAGCACTCTCCCCTCTCACTCCGGCTGCTTTAAACCAGGCGGGATCAGTAAAACCCCCCCGAGCTCCTCTGCTTGGCCCCACCCGGGGGTCGCATCCTCAGGCCTGAGACTTCCAGCCCAAAAAAAACCCAAAAAACAACGGGATAAACCCAAATCCTTCCCCTCTCCAGCAGAACGAGGGCTCGGAGCTGGCTCGGTGCCGTCCCCTCTCCCTGGAATTGCTCCCTGAGCGCAGCCGGCATTCCCATTACTCCTTAATTTGCTCCTAATGGACCGCTTTAATGAGCTCCAAGGATTAAACGCCATGAAGGAGCCAGGGGAGCGACCTTTTCCAGCTGCGGGGATGCTGGGCCGGGATGCGTGTGGAGAGGACGGTTTGAGGGTGGAGGAATGGGGGGACAGAGTAAAAGCGACATTTTAGGGGCAGAGTCTGCGTTTAACGGAGAAAAGACAGGAGTAAACAGGAAATTGTTTCGCAACCTCCCGCCACCAAAGCCTCCCCTGCTCCTCTCCGCCGCCGCGGAGCCCGCAAGCGCTTCCCAGGGAAAGGGGCGCTTCCCAGGGAAAGGGGCGCTTCCCAGGGAAAGGGGCGCTTCCCTGGATCCCGGCGTGCCTTGGCCTGTGGGGGTGGCAGCAGCAAACCCGGCACCCTAAAAACCGCCTGGTCCGGGGAAGGGGATCCCGGCCGCTCCCCGAGATCCCACAGCCGGCACGGAGCTGCCGCGGGCTTCCCGTGGCTCCGGGAGCTCCCAGCAGGGATTTTGGAGCAGGCGGAGCCTCCCCGGCGTTTGGGACTCCGGATTTTCTCCCGCAGCGCTCGCAACTTTTCAATCCGCAGCCGCTTTCGCAGCTCCTCATCCTCGTCTCCGGGAATTTCCCGTCCGGCTCCAGTCCCTTTAAAGGAGCGGCTCCAAACCTGAGGGAAGCGAGGGCACAGCCAAACTTCCCATTTTATTCCCGTATTATTTTTATTGCCCTTTGCGTGCCCGGAGGGGATTTAACACAACCCCCAGGGGAACACAAAAAAACCCCATTAACCCCACGCTGGAGCCTTTTAGCTGGAATCTGGCTCCAGGGGAACTGAAATCCCCAGGTCCTTGTCTGGAAGGATTCCCGGTCTTCCCGAAGGCAGCAAAAGGGGCCGGGAAAGCACTTCCAGCAGGCTGGAAAGCTGAGCGGGAGCGGGCACTGCGGGGTTGCGATAAGGTGCTGATGCCAAATGCTCCTCCCAGTTCCTGAAATTTAGGAGTGGTTTTAATCCCCCCCTCCCAGCAAACGGCGCTTTTCCAGCCCCGGGAAAGAGCAGCTGCTTCCTCCCAATGGGATTTATTTGTATTTGGATGAGGAATGAGGTCTTGGCACCGGGGATCTCCGCCGTGAGCGGTTCCCCTCTCTCCCTCCCTCCCTCCCTTCCCCTCTGGAGCGGAGGTCACCCAGCAGTGCCATGGAAATGAAGGACAAACTGTCCTGGCTGCTGGCACCGAGGCTTGGCAGGAGCCGGGAATCCTCTCCGTGTTCCCAGGTTTTGTTCCCAGGTTTTGTTCCCAGGTTTGTTCCCAGGTTTGCTGATATCCCAGCGGGGCTGGTTCCTCCTGGGGGAGCCCCGTTCCCGGCTGGGCATTCCCTCCTTCCCACCCCGGGATCTGACCCCTTCCAGCTGGGGCTGATCCCACCTGCCCCGCTCGTGTTCCCACTGAATCCCGCAGCAGCGGCACAGCCGGGAATCATGGAATGGTTTGGGTTGGGAGAGACCTTAAATCTCATCCCATCCCAGCCCTGCCACGGGCAGGGACACCTTCCACTGTCCCGGGCTGCTCCAACCTGGCCTTGGACACTTCCAGGGATCCAGGGATCAGCCACAGCTTCCCTGGGAATTCTATCCCAGCGCCTCCCCACCCTCCCAGCCAGGAATTCCTTCCCAGCATCCAATATCTGGGGCTCGGAGTGGTCACTGTGACCTCCCCTGCTCGTGGACATCCCGGATGAGATCAGCAGCTCCGTGATAATTAATTGGATCCCGGATGAAAACATCGGAGGGGGTTGGGAAGAGCTGGAGCACCTCGGGAGTGCTCGGAGCAGCTCTTCCATGCTGATCCATGGAAGTTTTTTTGGTCGGTTTATTCGGTTTCTGGGGGTTTCCTTCTCCTTTGTTTATTCCGAAGACCGGAATCAAATCGAACAAAAATCCCAAGCCATTATTTAAATAACAGGAGCTCGGTGCCACTGGTTTAAAGGGATTTAACTCCAACCTTAAAGCCTGGAGTGCTGCAATTTCCTGATTAATTCTTCCACAAAAAAAAAAAAACAAAAAACAAACAAAAAAACCCAAACAAACAAACAAAAAAAACAACAAAAAAAAACAAGGAAAAAAACCATCCTGGTTTTGTCCTTGCTCCTGTCAGGATGAGTTGTAGGGAGAGAGAGTCTGAGGATGGGTAGAGGCTGATCCAGAGGCTTTGATCCCTTGAGCTTATGGAGTCATTCCATCGGTCCCAGTGGAAGATTCTCCATCGGGGCTGATCCCAAGGTCCTTTCCCACCAACCTCCACCACCCCATTATTCCATTCCCTCCATTTGCCCCTTGGCCGTTCCCCCTTTCCCCCTCTCCTGGGTAATCAAAGCCCTTCATCCCGAGATGGCCTCTGGGGAACATCCCGTTATTCCATGACTTATTTGTTGGGAATGAACTCTCGATTCCATCCCTCCTTTTCTCCCCCTTAATCAGCTTTTAATCCATGCTGGAAGTTCCACAATCCCCCCTCAGCTCCGGAGTTTCCTTAAAAGCCTCTTGGACGGCCTTTATCCAAAAGCCCTCAGGAAAATGGGATAATTGCTCCTCCATCATCCACGAATTTGTGGACTGAACACAAAGCCAAGGGATTTTTTTTTTTCCATGGTTATTAGAGGGGCTTTTAATTCTGCTCTTAATTGTGATTTCCATTTAATTAATCCACAGCCACAATTCCTAAACGGAATTTGCAAATGTGCTCCGGTAAACCATTTATTCCATGGAAAAACACACGTTTGGGATTCATTATGGCAGGTGCCAAACTGATCATTAATGAAGCTTTAGGGTTAATTAAAACCGGGTGCAAATTTCTCAGGAAGGGCAGGAAAAAATCCCTTTTTTTTGGAAAAAAGCGTGTTTATTCCTGCGGCTCCCGGATGGAACATCCCGATTTCCCCCTTTCCAACAACACTTCAGGATTAAGTGTAATTTTCACCTCCCTCCCCATGTGGTGCTAATGGGTTTCCAGGGAAAACTCCAATAGCAACCGGCTCCAACCAGGCAGAGTTGCCTCAGTCCAGCCCCCTTTGCTTCCAGCAAAAGCCATGGAATTAAGCGTTTGGGAATGACTCCAGACTCTCCCTCCTTCCCCACGAGCGGGAAACAGGTTGTTGATCCCATTTTGCAGCTGAGGCTTTCAGGGATGGAAAGCAGGGAATATTCCTCAGGCTTCCAAAGAGCACAAGGGCGGCTCCTTCGCTTTCCCAGTGGAAAAAAACCTTGGGCTGTTGTGATGCCCAGGCTTGATCTGATCCCAAATCTTCCTTTTCCTAGGGAATGGGATGCGCCAGGACGTTGCTTTGTCCCTGCTCCTACAGGACATCTTGGATCAAAAATCCCTCTCCAACAATTCCCAGTTTTTGCCGGTGCAGGGGCATCTCTCGCTGAAATCGGGATGGGGTTGAACTGGAGAACTTTTCCACGGATTAAGGGGGAGTCAGGTTACTCCTGACTTCCAGAAGGCAGGAAATGTTGGGAGGAGCCCAGATATTTTGGGAAAGCACCATGAAACTTGGCTGGGCTCATGGCACATCCACGGGGAAAATCCCAGGAAATGACTTTTCATGGGACAGAACCACAGCGCTCGTTTTCCTCGCATCCCTCTCCAGCGGGGCTGTAGATGTGGAACACCAGAATTCCATGATTTTGGAGCAGGATCCAGATCCAAACCTTCTCCTTTGTTTCCAGGTCCCGTTGTGCGAGGCCAGCTCTCCAGGCAGCTCTCCAGGCACTGCAGCCTTCCAGGTAAATCCATGGAAAAGCATGTCCTGGGAAAAACCTGGGAGTGGGCGAAGGAGGAATCCCGAGGATTTGAGTTTCAGCAGTGGCTTTGATTCCCGAGTGTCCCAGTGCTTGGTGGCTCCTCGGTGGCTTCCATCCCTTCACCACACCCATGGAATATCCCTAAATCCCTTGTGTCTGTTGGACAATGTGGATTTGAGGCCAGAAGTGGAGCTGAGTCGACATCTTCCAGTGGTGGCTTCGGAGTCTTCCCAAATCCTGGGATTTACTGTCCTCCAAAGGTGACCGGAGATGGCACCGAGGGGAGGTTTAGGGTGGATTTTAGGAATATTTTATTCATGGAAAGGGTTGTCCAGACCTGGCGCAGCATCCACAGATCTGTGGGATTCCCAAACCTAATTAATTTAACCAAAGAGGACCATGAGGGAATGAAATATCCCGTAGAACTGGAAAGAAAAACTGGGATGAAGCAGGCCTTTAATTCCATGGATTTAACCTTAACTGCATCCTGGAATTGGCCTGGGTTTGCTCAGATTTTTAAGGAAATCCCAGTTTACACCACGGCAAAATGCCTCTGGATTTTTTTGTAGGATCCATCCCTAAAAAAGGAGGTTTAATCCCTGGGAAAGTGATGCTGATTTTGCTTTCAGCATCCTCCTTTGCGGGGAAAGTTGGAAATCTTTGTGTTCCAAATCCAGGCTTCCCATCCCAAAAAGTCCATACAAAAACGGGAACAGCAGCAAGTGCTGGGCAAACAGCTGGAATTCGAAATAAAATGGGATTAATGCCGTTTTTCCCAGCGGAGCAGAGCGGGGACAGCCAGCACATGGAGGGTGTCTTGTTATCCCTGGGATGAGGGAAAACCAGGACAGAGCGGCTCCTCTGCTCCCACTTTCCCAGGGATTAACCCAGAATCCCAGAGAGCCGAGGGGAGGTGCTGGAAGACGAACAAACTTCCGGAAAGCTCTGCCAAGGTGTGCGAAGCCTCGGGGAGGAACGAACCCTCCCGCGGCTCCTGGCACTGCTCCAGCCTCTGCCTCCTCGTCCCAATCCTATTAGAATTAGAGGGATGGAGCTATAAGAGGAAAAGCCCATCCCCAGAGCAGCGCCGACAGCTTGGCCTTTAAATCTTTAGTAAGCACCGGCTGCGGGTCAGCACGTGGGAGCAGGGATCCAGCGCCCTGGAGCTCCGCTGGAATGTTTGGGAACACCGGGAGAGCCCCAGCCGTTAAAACGAGACGGTGGAGCCTCAGCGCCGCTCTGACTCCGTGGAAAATCTTTGCCCCTTCCACTTGTGTGCCAGGGACGCCATTCGGCGCCGCGTTCCCGCGTCCTGTCTGGATGTTGTTCCGCCCTCCCGTCCCAAAAGGCTTTGGAACGCCCCACTGGAATGGAATCCAGCTCAGGCTCCCTCCTCCAGGAGTTTGGGACCTAACTGGGTGCGAAACCAGCCGCTCTGGGATAGGGATTGGGATTAGGAATGGAAGGTTTCCAGCTGTGCTGGCGGTGACCACAGAGCCTCTGGATGAAGATGGTGGCCCCGGGAAGCAGAAGTCCATGGTTACAGCTGGGAGAAGAGTCTGGAATTGTCTCAGGAACCACAATTAATGAGGGAGGCCACGGGCATGGGGTGTGCCGGGATCCTGCTGCCATCTCCTGGGGGCTGCACCTTCTTCTTATGGATCATGATGGATCGTGGAGATCCAGCCTGGCCCGGCTGTCCCTGGGCAAATTCCTGATATCCTGAATTCCGGCAACCACCGAACACAGAATCCTGCTGAGCTGTGGGGGTTTGGGGAGCTGGAGCACCCAGTTCCATCCCCTGCTTCCCACGGCCGGGTGGAGCAGGACACGTATCCTAAATCAGGGTGGCCTTGGCCGAAGTCCACCTCTGGAAGAGCAGGGGTAGATGGGAGACTGGGAGGGAATTCCTGGCTGGGAGGGTGGGGAGGTGCTGGGATGGAATTCCCAGAGAAGCTGTGGCTGCCCCTGGATCCCTGGAAGTGTCCAAGGCCAGGCTGGACGGGGTTTGGAGCATCCTGGGACAGTGGAAGTGTCCTGGGTGACCTTTCTGGGTGATGATTCCATGATTCCCTGTCTGCCTGCTGGGAAGAGCTGTGGAAATGCAGCACTGATGGGATTTACTGCACTCTGTGCCAGTGGGATGATCCCACTCTGATGCTCAGTCACGGAGAGGCAAATCCCTTGGATGGGGCAGGAACCACAGCTGGATCCAAAGCCTTTTCCGGGCCTTGTGGCAAACGGGAGTGTCCACGTGGAAATGTCGGGAAGGAAAATGATGGGAAGCTGAAGCACCGATCCCAGTTTAGGATAAACACTTTGTATCCCTCCCTGTTTGAAAATCCGTGTAAACGAGGCGCTCTCTGGAAAGTCAGGGGGAGAAAGGTTTAGGAAAAAGGCAGGAGAGCAGGAGCAAAGCGTGAGGAGCAGCAGCTCCTGGTGGGAAAGGTGGGATGTGGTGACGGGCACTGCCCAGAGCTGAAGGATCACCCCAAGAGGGGTTTGGGAAGCACTGGGAGTTTTCCTGATCATTCCTCACCCTGAGAACCCAGCGTGGTGCCCTGCGAGGTGCTTTGGATTCTATTCCCAGCCACCACCTCTTCCCACACTCCCTCTGCGTCATTTCCCTTCTAAGATTTTCTCCTCTGGATCTTGATTTTCAGGAAGCTCCTGGCTCAGCCTGCCCGTTCCCGAGCCTTCGGAAGCGGAGCAGAGCCCCAAAAAACCCATGTCCTCTTCCGAGCCCATCCTGGACCTCAAGGGAGACACGGCGGAAGCACTTCCAGGTGGGAACCAGCACTTCCAGTGGGAACCAGCACTTCCAGGTGGGATGCAGCTCAGGCTCACCAGGAGCTGCTCCCCTTGGAAGAATTCCTGGCAAAGCTTTGCCATCCACACTGTTGATCACTAATCCCAACAAATAGGCAGGTCTTAGAATCGTGGAATTATTTCGGTGGGAAAAGACCCCTAAGACCATGGCCCAGCCATTCCCAAGTGTGGCACTAACCCACGTCCCCAAACGCCACCTCCCCACGGATTTTAAATCCCTCCAGGAATGGGGACTCCACCCCCACCCTGCGCAGCTGTGCCAGGCCTGGAAAAACTTTTTGGGGAATAAAGGGTTATCCAAAGGCATCGGCTGGGCAAGAAGGGAAAGCTGCTTTTGCTCCACGTGGTGCCGAGCCCTCCACCCCAGGCAGATGTTCTGCTGATGTAAAGCAGGACGGCTCCGTTGGCTCCGCTTCCAGCGGCTCCCGTCATCCCGGGGCTCCGCGCCATCACCGGAATTTGACTTCCGGTGTCTGATTCCACCGTAATTCCCGTCCCGGCCGCAAAGCTGGAGTGGCTGCTCTGGAAAAGTGTGAGGGAATCAAGCGGTCACGCAAAGTCTTGCTGTGGGACAGCTGCTGTCCCTCGCTCCCCCTCAGCTGGCTGCACTTCCAGAGGCATCCCACAGCTCCTCCCGCTTCCATCCCTGTTATCCTGGGGGACTCGGCAAGGAACTGCAGCTCTGGGAAAAGCAAAACCTGCCCATGGAGAGAAGGCAGCGAGCGCTGGGAGACCTTTGGAGAGGGGATTTGGGAGACCTTTGGAGAGGGGATTTGGGAGACCTTTGGAAGGGGGAATTTGGGAGACCTTTGGAAGGGGGAATTTGGGAGACCTTTTGGAGGGGGAATTTGGGAGACCTTTGGAGGGGGAATTTGGGAGACCTTGGAAGGGGGAATTTGGGAGACCTTTGGAGGGGGAATTTGGGAGACCTTTGGAGGGGGAATTTGGGAGACCTTTGGAGAGGGGATTTGGGAGACCTTTGGAGGGGGGATTGGGAGACCTTTGGAGGGGGGATTGGGAGACCTTTGGGGATGGGATTGGGAGACCTTTGGAAGGGAGATTTGGGAGACCTTTAGGGATGGGATTTGCTGCTCTTTTCCCTGTTTTCCTGGGAATGCCAGACCTGGAGCAGATTAGAGCAGATGTTCAATTAACCAGTGACGGGGAATATCCTCAGCTAAATGTGTATTTTATATACACGGATGAAAATAAGGG
This sequence comes from Eulacestoma nigropectus, assembly GCA_013397775.1. NCBI lineage: Eukaryota > Metazoa > Chordata > Aves > Passeriformes > Eulacestoma > Eulacestoma nigropectus. Next base: position 512,733 of record VZTE01002411.1, read on the forward strand.
GAAAAAATACTTGGACTGCACAGATCCAACAGGAAACAGCCTAAAACTGCCAGCAGAGCTCCCAAAAAACCGCAAAGGGAATGTTTGGGAAGCGAGAACAGCTGCACAGGGGATGGGTTGAATTGCAGGAATCAACTGTGATGAAGGCAGCCAGAATTCCAGCCCCGAACACCGCTCCCCTCCCTCAGCCCTTGCTCGTGAGCCCTGCCAGCTCCAGGGAGGGCAGGAAATCAGGAGAATCAGGAGGAATTGGAGATGAAAGGCGCCGTGTGATGAACCGGGAGCAGTAATTAGGTGCTGATGGATATCGGCTCGCTCGGGGGGCAGAGTGGCGAGGGCCGGTTCAGATCCCGGCGGGAGTTGGCCGGGAATTAAAAGGCACAAAAACCTCGGGCGGGTTTGTTCCAGCTCCAAGGGATTGAAGTCCTGGATAACAAAAGGTGGCCGGAGCTGGATCTCCATCTGTCAGTCCTGACAGACACGCGGATTTAAAAGCTAAAAATGTTGGAATTACGCAGCATCCCATGCCCGATCCCGCCGAGCTGCGGCTCTCCCGTGCTCAGGAGCCACGGAATAGAATCCCAGACTGGTTCAGGTTGGAAGGGACCTTAAAGGTCACCTAATCCCCCCCTGCCACGGGCAGGGACACCTTCCACTATCCCAGGCTGCTCCAAGCCCCGTCCAGCCTGGTCTTGGACACTTCCAGGGATGAGGCAATTCCAGGCTGGCAGCATTCCCACATTCCAGCCGTTCCTGCAGCCTGTGGATACCCACGAGCACTCAGCAGACGCTGATTTAATTTAGATGAGGGATCTCCAGGGCATTTCCTGCAATCACATTATCCCTACATGGACCTCGATCCTGCAAAGTTAAACATCCTTATAACGCTGGCACACATTCCCAGAGGAGCTGTGGCTGCCCCTGGATCCCTGGAAGTGTCTGAGGCCAGGCTGGGAGGGGGCTTGGAGCAGCCTGGGACAGTGGAAGGTGTCCCTGCCCATGGCAGGGGTAGGATGGGATGAGCTTTAAGGTCCTTCCCAACCCAGACCTTTCCGGGATTCCATAATTCCTATAAAAGACGGAGTTGTGAGCTCCAGGCCCACAGGGGGTGAGGTTTGTGAGGACATCGCCGCAATTTACGCAATTCCCAATCTTTTCCTCACAGAGAAGCCGGCAGGAGCAGGGGAACAGAGCTGCTGCCCGCCAAGGGGCCCTGCAGGGAGCGGACAATCCATGGAACACACGGAACCAACTCCGGCAGGTACCAGCGCCCAGCTTTCCTCCACCCTGGGGAGCTGCACCTTCCCTCCGAGGAAAAACCCCTGAAATCCCTGATCCCGCCTTGTCTCCTCCTGGCACCACCCGTGCGACGGAGGAAAACCTGGATTCCTTTCCCGAGGTCTTTCAAGAGGTGCTTTTTGCTGTTCGGATTTTTTTTTCCCCCCCAGCTTCTTGCTGAGCTTTTCCAACAGCAGGGAAACAAAAAAGGGAATCCAGGGAGAGTCGAGCTGGGTTTTCTGCCGCCTGTGTCACGAGTTTGGGGCTCCAACCGCTCTCTGCACCTGAGCTCGGTGCCTCCTGCCGAGGGACCGGGATTCCCTGGGGATCCAGCAGGGATCACTGGCACTGCCAGGGCTCTGCGGCAGCTGCACGGGAAGCTCCCAGTGCTGTTCCCGGCTGGATTAATCCCATCAAACAGATTGATCCGGGCAGAGCCGAGTCCTGAGACTGACGGGATCCAGGAGCTGCCGCGGGAGCAGCTGGTTTGGATTCGGCACCGGGATCTTGTGGATACACCCTGGACACCCCCATCCCACACTTCCCAAACCCAACGTGCTCTTCCAGCTCGTTTGGAAACTTTCATCCATCTTTTTTTTGTCCCACACCGCCCGAGTTTAAGAGGCTGGAAGGAATTTTAAGAAGCTTGTAAAGGGACTGAGACATTCCCGGTGCGCCCCAAGCCACGTGCTGCTCCTGGTTTTCCCATTTAAGCGCCGGAGGGAAAGGAGCTGCTGAAATAAAGCCATGGAAGAGAAACATGGAATGGTTTGGGATGGAAGGACCTTGAAGCCCATCCAGTTCCACCCCTGCCACGGGCAGGGACACCTCCTGTGTCCTGTGACCAGCCCCTTTAGGCTCTGAGCTCTCCCTGGAGCCTTCTCCTCTCCAGGTGAGCTTTCCCAGCTCTCCCAGCCTGGCTCCAGAGGGGCTCCAGCCCTCGGAGCAGCTCCATGGCCTCCTCTTTCCTGTAGCTTTGGACAAACATCCCAGTTTTTCCTCAGGTTTATCCTTCCTCACGTTTTGAGCTCCACGGGACCAGCCCCTGTCTGGCATTAAGGGGGTGTCACCCCTCAGACGATCCAAGGACACCCCACAGTCCCCAGTGCCCCTCCCAGCTGCTGGACTGGGAACAGGGATCAGCCTGGCCGATTTTTCTGATCCTTTTTTTCCATCGATTTTCCATCCCCGGTGCCCGTTGTGCTTCAGAGCTCCAATTAAATTCAGCAGCGGCGCTTCCGAGCAGCCCCGTGGAGCCGCTGGAATCCTGCTGGGGGCAATTATCGGCTCCTGCCGCTGGTTTTGTGGGAGGCACACGCTGTCCCCACCCCTGCGGCTCTGGGACAGCGCTCTGTTATTCCAGAGGCTGTGGCAGGGACAGGAGCTGGGGCCCAGGCTCACGGCGCTGGATTTGCTGCTTCCAGCCCCAGGGATGTTGGGAGGTCCCATGGACAGGGAACAGGTCATTCCTGGCTGGTCCCAAAGGAGGGATCTGCAGCTCACACTCCACCGGGCTCCGGGATCTCCTTTCCTTTCCCACCGTTTGCAGCAGAGACCCAGCTTCTCCCAAAACAGCCAGGGAGGGATTTTTTACCTGGTCCTGGAAGGAATGGCTGCCCACTGACCGAGAAAGGATTAGATGGGATATCGGGAAGGAATTCCTCCCTGGCACAGGGTGCCCAGAGCAGCTGTGGCTGCCCCTGGATCCCTGGCAGTGCCCAAGGCCAGGCTGGACACTGGGGCTTGGAGCAGCCTGGGACAGTGGAAGGTGTCCCTGCCCACGGCAGGGCTGGCACTGGATGGGCTTCAAGGTCCCTTCCCACCCCAACCATTCCATGATTCCATTCCATGATTCCATTATTCTATGATTCTCTCCTAATTTTTTTTCCCTGAAGGATTCTCCAAGCCCAGCTCTGGTGGCCAAACAAAGAGTTGGGCTTTGGAGGAAGAGCCCCTCCACGGGCAGAAGCAGAGCTGGGCTCCTCTCAGCCTGTTCCTCTTCCATGGCTTTATTCCAGAGGCTTTTCCCTTCCAATTTTGAAATAGATGGGATGAGCCTTAACGTCCCTCCCAGCCTGAATCATTCCAGGATTCTGGGATTAAGAGCAGGGAGGTTTCAGGAGCGTGGAGGTTGTGGGTTTGTAACCTTGCCAGAACACCCGAAGGACACCAGGAGGGTGGGATATGAGGAATATTCAGGAGCCATTCCCAGGAAACCTGGCTTTGCTCTCAGCCTGGTGACCTGATCAGTTTTCTGGAATAATGGGATGTAAAATTGAAAACTTTGGAAAATAAACATTATTCTGAACCCGCTGCAGCCACGGGATGCTCCGGGGAGCTGAGATGCTGGAGAGGAACTGAAGGATTTGAATTCATTCCCCAGCTCAGGCGGAGGCTCCTGCTGGGAATTTGGGTGCTTAAATTCCCCAGCCTCAGCTCCACGTTTCCCAGAAGCAGCTCCCAGGTTCACAGATAAGACGATTAAAGCAACTTCGAGGCTTCATCCCATCACTCAAAGAATTTGGGGCAAAGATTCATCCCTGTGACTTCCCGGAGAGATTTGCCAAAGCAAATCCAGCCTTCAAGGGTTCTGCTCGCTGACAGATGACATTCCTGCTTCCCACCTCCAGCAACGGCAGAGCTGGAGCTGCTCAGCAAATGTCAGAAGGGGGGAAAAAAAAAGGAAGCAAAAGGGGAAAAAAAAAAAATCCAACTCTGTCCTTATGAAGTTTTCAAGGAAAAAGAAAATCCCCCTTGACATTTTCTGCTCCTGTGCAGGGGGCGAAGTGTAGGGTGGGGAAATTAAAAATGGGAATCGTTTATTCCTTGGTTTGTGTCTCTGCCACTGGATGTATTTTTAAAAGGATTTCCAGGAGGTCTCTCAGCTCCCTCATCTCCCTGAGCTCCCTCATCTCCTTCATCTCCCTCATCTCACTCATATCCCTCCCCTCCCTGAGCTCCCTCATCTCCCTCATCTCCCTGAGCTCGCTCATCTTCCTCAGCTCCCTCATCTCCTTCATCTCCCTCATCTCCTTCATCTTCCTCACCTCTCTCATGTCCCTCATCTCCTTCATCTCCCTCATCTCCCTCATATCCCTCCCCTCCCTGAGCTCCCTCATCTCCCTCATCTCCCTGAGCTCGCTCATCTTCCTCAGCTCCCTCATCTCCTTCATCTCCCTCATCTCCCTCATCTCCTTCATCTTCCTCACCTCTCTCATGTCCCTCATCTCCTTCATCTTCCTCATCTCCCTCACCTCCCTCATATCCCTCACCTCCCTGAGCTCCCTCATCTTCCTCATCTCCCACATCTCTCTCATCTCTCTCATCTCCCTCTCCTCCCCCATCTCCCTCTCCTCACTCTCTGCTCTCCTTCCCCAGCCCCCGAGGACGCCGCGGAGCCGAAGGAAAGCCCCGGGATGGGGCAGGACCCGGCTGACTCCGGCGGTGGGAACGCTGCAGGAGCCCCCGGCCCTGCCGAGCCCATCCCGGCTCCACCCACGGACGAGCCCGTCCCGGGCAGGGACGCTCAACTGGAGGAGAAGGATCCCAGCCCCACCAACTCCCTGCCATGGCCAGAAGCTCCCGAGGAATTCCCAGCCCGCCCCAACACCCTGGACTTCTCCAGATCCCTGAAAAAGATGGAGGAGGTGAAGCAGGAGGGGCAGCGGCGGGGCAGCGACCACGCAGCGGTCAAGGAAAACGGCGTGGAGGTCACTCCAGCCACCACCACGGCCACCAGCGAGGAGCGCCGGGCGCTGCAGTCCGAGCTGGGCAAGTGCATCGAGGAATTCCGCAGGATCAAGATCCCGGTCGCCTTTCCCAACAAAAAACGGCAGTGGCAGAGCGAGCTGCTGAAGAAGTACCAGCTGTGAGAGGAGCCCCCGCTCCCATCCCAGGGAGTGACGTTCTCCAGGCTGTTGGGTGTCCCCATCGCTGTTCCAGCGGTGGCCGGGTTGTCCACGCTCCCAAAAGGAGGAGCGGAGGTGGCTCCTGAAGCCCGTCCAGATGTTGGAAGGGTCACGAGCCTGTTCCCGGCACGGCCATCGAGGGGATGCTCCACGTCCTCAGAGGCACAGGCACAGCTGGAGGGGGTAGGACAAGGGATGACGTCCGGGGGGATGTTCAGGGCCGGCAGAAATTCCCACATTTCTGAGCCTGAACTTCCCCGGCGCTTCAAACAATAAAATGGAGTTGGTGTCCGAAATGAACTCCAGGCTCCTCGTGGCTTGGGGGCAGATGGGGGAGTTTGGCTCTTCAGAACCCCACAAGCGGCTTGGACATGGAGTTTCCGGAGTTGCTCGGCCCTTGGGGTTGTGGAGGGGGAGACCAGACGCGCGTTTTTATTCCTTTTATATGGAGCCAGGTCGGGAAAGGGTTTGGGGAAGTGTTTGGGGAATGTTTGGGGAAGTGTTTGGGGAATGTTTGGGGAAGTGTTTGGGGAAGTGTTTGGGGAATGTTTGGGGAAGTGTTCAGGGATTGTTTAGGGAACTGTTCTGGGACTGTTTAGGGAATGTTTAGGGAAGTGTTCTGGGAATGTTTAGGGAATGTTTGGGGAATGTTTAGGGAAGTGTTCAGGAAAGTGTTTGGGGGATGTTCAGAGGGACACGGAGAGCCAGAGCACTGCGATAACCCCGGGCAGAGCTGGCAGCCAGCAAACGGCTCTAAACCCGCATCGTTCCCCGCACAGGAGCCCCAGTTCCCGGGAGACCGGCACCGTGGAGCTCAGCACAGCAAGGGAGGGGCTGAGCCCGAGGCTGTTGGATCTGGAACCTGCCCACGGCTCCTCAGCAGAAGGAGCTGCAGAGACCCTGCCCGTGCCAGGAGGAGCTGGCAAACATTCCCAGAGCGGATCTGGCACCTGCAGGCAGCCCTGCTCTCCTCAGGATTGTGGGAATCGCAGCTTCTCCCACCCAAGGACACGCTCCGGGCTCTCCCTGCCCGGATCAGCCTCCAGCTGCAGGGAGGGGCATTTCTGCAGGGGCAGGCTGGATTTGGGGATGGAGGAGGAGGAGGATATTCCTGGCAGAGAGCCTTGGAATTCCTTCTGATTCCTTCCTGGATGGTGCCCGTGGTGCCCGAGGGTGGCAAACGCTGAGCCCAAAAGCATTTTCCCATCTGAGAGCTGCACACACTCAAAAATGCAAGGGGAATTAAAATTAAATGGACAGCTCCTTAACTGGGCACCAGCCAACACAGCCGGCACTCGGAGAGGAGTCGTGGAATGGTTTGGAATCCTTCTGGGATGATCCTCCCCTCTCCAGGAGCAGCAGGATGGTTTGGAATCCTTCTGGGATGATCCTCCCCTCTCCAGGAGCAGCAGGATCCCCTCAGGCTGCCCCTCCCGGGGGCCCTGGGCCCGTTCAACCCCTCCGTGCTGCCAGAGGTGCCTGGAATGCTGACGCCCATCAGGGCTCATTCCACAGGCAGGAACAGCTGGGAATGGCTCACTCCTGTTTCTCCTTCAATATTTGCCCAGCTCCGCTCCAAACAGGGCTCGGCTCCCTCTGATTCGGGGAATTCATTCTCCTTTCATCTCCCAGGAAATTCCGCTTTTCCCAGCGCTCTCTTCCAAAGCCAACAGGGCACTGAGGCCCATCTGATCCCAGACTTTGATCCTGGACATCAAGGAGAGGAATTCTGGGTTCAGACAGAGCCTGACTCCCCCTGAGCACAGGATTGGGAATCGGGAATTCCTGCTGCTGATCCTCTGTGCGATGCTGGGAACATCAGGTGCTCTCTGCTCGTGCACTTCTCTCTCCTCCCAGAGTTTTCCCATCACGTTTCCCACCTGCTGCAGGTGTGGGAGCAGCTCCTGACAGGCCCATGCAGAGCTTCTGTCCATGGGTTTGGTCCTGGGAAGGGGCAGGAGTCGGAGACCACCAGCACACAGCTCCTTGCCAAAGGAATGAACCCCTCAGCTCCCCCCGGACTGATTTCCCACAAATACCTCGGCTTTCCTGGAGCAGCAGGAAGCCATTAATTACCCAGCCACAGCGTTCCCTTAACCAAATGTCATTATCCCTTAATTAATTAAACACCAATTAATTACCTGGGACATCGCATGACACGCAGCAAATGCCATCGGCTGCTGCAGACGGGATAATTTAAACCTGGCCCGAGCAACAACGAGCAGGAATTGCCCAGCAAAGGGAACAAGAAGGATTTTATTCCCCTTGGGATTTGCGGGAATAAAAACCCCCTTCCAACCAAATCCCTCCAGGAAAGCTGGAGGGGTTTTGCTTCCCAAGCATGGCCTCAGCTGCTTCCCCCTGGCATCACCCGTGGATTCCAAGTGAAAATGTCCCGGCAGCTCAGAGCTCCCTTCACTGCATTCCACAAAGGAATTGGGATGCTCCACAAAGGAATTGGGATGCTCCACAAAGGAGTTGGGATATTCCATGAGGAAAGAAGTGGTTGCCTCACTTGGCTGTGCAGTATTTGGACTCGGTGGAATCTTCACGCAGGAAAATGGAAAATTTTAAATTTCTTCCCGATCTGAACAAATTTCAGGAGCAGATCCGAGCTTCCCGATCTTCTGGCTCAGGACAAAACCCCCCAAACCACCACGGCCTGGATCCCCTGCTCCCTTTAGGAACTCTGCTTTTCCAGCTGGAATAAAACCCAGTTTTTCCTTCTTTTTTGGACACTTAGGGACAAAAACCTCAAATTTGCAACCTCTCAGCTCATGGCAGCACCGTGACAAAGCCTGGGAGAGGGGATAGGACATCCCTGGGGTCCTGCAGCTCTTGGCCACAGCTTCTCCAAGGAGCTGGGAAGCGGGATGCTCCCGCCCAGCCCGGCAGGAGTTAAATCCTTCGGGATGCTCTGCCAGCCGGGCGCGCTGACAGCCGCGCTCAGGGAGCCCTAATGGCCGGGAGCGCGATTGGAAATGGACTCCGCCAGGAAGTTTTCAGCACCAGAAATCAGCTCAGGGGGAAGCTCCCGAGCGGGGAACTCATCCCATGTTCCAAAGGAACCAAAATCCAGGCAAAAGCGATAAAGAACTCTCTCGGTTTGGCAGGAAAGCCGGGACCAGGAGTCTGGAACAGCTCCCAAAAAAAGCCCCCACCAAGCCCTGGATTATCCCTGAAACCACAGGACTCGAGGATGAAGAAAAGATGGGATTTCAGTCTCCTGGGAAACGAAAATAATTTTGTTGGGATTTTTTTTTTAATTTTTTTTTTAGAGATGGAAGAGGAAATCTCCCAACATTTTGCAAAACAGACGCTGAGGGAAAATGTTGGAACAGGGAATGTCTGAGCTCGGGTCCTGAACAGGGAAGGATCCAGAGCCAAGATCCCGGGGCTGCCTTCAGCTTTCCAGCGGGAAGCTGCCCTGGCACGGGCATGGAGCAGATGGTGGGAGCAGGAACAAGAGAGGAGCCCCACGGAGAATCCTTCGGGCTGCAGGGAAAAGGCACAGAGGGGACTTTCAGGAGAAAAAAAAAAGAAGGTCGGGATTTATGTCAGGAGAAAAAACTGATTGGGGTGGGGACAAAGCTCCAGGGATCGGGATGATCCTGGCGGATCGAATCGCACTCCCGGCCACCGGGGAGCTGAGCTGGGATACCTGGAGAGGATGGATTTGGGATTGAGGAGATACGGGGCCATCCGGGCCATGCCGCCATCCAGGGAGGTGGGACGGGCCACGGGAATTTGGGATGAAAGGGCCAGAAGTGTCCCCACCAAAGGTCTTCAGGAAAGTCACAGCGCGGGAAGGACACGAGGAATTGCCGGAAGGTGGAGCCCAGCTGGGAACTTTATCAGGAGAGATAAAATTCCTCTGTTAAATCCTTTAGAGGTGCCCTCCAGAGCAGGCAAACCTCGGGGGCGTTCATCATCCGCGGGAAAGCATTCCCTGCAAACATTCCGGAGCTCTGCTGTGGCTCGGGATCAGGCCTGGCTGGTCGTGCTGGGGACGGAGGAAGGATCTGCGGGAGGCACTGGGAATATTGGGGCTCCAAAAGATGGGATCGATCTCCCCACGGGGGAGGGATGGGATGCCATGGAATCGTGGAATGGTTGGGGTGGGAAGAGACCTCAAAGCTCATCCCATTCCACCCCCTGCCGTGGGCAGGGACACCTCCCACTGTCCCAGAGTGATCCAAACCCTGTCCAGCCTGGCCTTGGACACTGCCAGGGATCCAGGGCCTGCCCACCCTCACAGCCAGGAATTCCTTCCCAATATCCCATCTCTCCCCGGCCTTTGCCTGCTCAGGGAATGCGTTATCCCGGGGCTGGGAATAATTCCTGACCCCCTTCGGGGTGATGGAACTGGAAAATTTCCTTCTGGGGGCTGCACCAAGTGTTCGGAGTTCAAATCCAGGGATTTCATCATCCTGCCCGGAGCCAAACCCGGTGAGTTCCAGGTGGGATCAGGGATATTCTGCTCCCGCTCCCAGACTGGGATTTGGCTCCCCTTTTCCCAGACACAGCTCCCTGCACAGCCTGGGAGCGGAGCCGGAGCGCGGGATGAGCTCGGCTGTTCCTGCAGGCCAGAGAGGAATTTCTGGGAGGTGTGGGTCCCGCACATCCCAAATTCCAGGATGAAACACCCACAGCCGGGCAGCAAAGAGGCTTCTCGTGCTCCTGGCTGTCTCCAGGCAGGAGCCATCCCAGGATTCCGCGGGATAACGCATTCCCTGCTGCTCCAAGGCACCAATTCTCCAGGCGGGAATGCTGCTCCGGCGGCACTGAAAGATTGATGGGATGGATTCGATCATTTGCTCCGTTGGACACCGTGGGATCCACGTTCAAATCCAGCCCGGAGCCGCTCCGTCCTCACGCTCCGGGGCTCCAGCACATCCCAGCCCATCCATAAAACAGCAGCTCATCCAAAATGCAGCCGGAGCCGGGATCAGGAGAGTCCCTGGCTGGCTGAGCTTGATTTTATCCTTCCAAATGCTCTCGCGCCTGCTGCTCCTCTCTTTCCTGGGGAAGGGATTGTGCTCCAAGGAATGCGCTGGGAGCCCCAGAACGACGGATTTGCGCGTGGGGAATGCTCCCTGTGCACAGACATCCCACAAAACAACAAAACCTCCCCATCCCAGAGGTGCAAAAACTCCCAAAAATCCAATTTCTGCCATGGAAATGTTGGCAGATTTTTCCCCTTTTGTCTGGATCTGAGGATCTTCGGAGGATGGAAAACCGGAGTGGGTTTGTTGGAGGATGAGGCTGAGCTCCTGCAGGAAATTGCCTGATCTGCCCTGGCCCTTCACCCTGGGACATCCACAGTTCTCGGTAATCCCAGGATCCCAGGATCCCAGGACGGTGTGGATCGGGAGAGACCTCAAAGCCCGTCCATTCCATGGGCAGGGACACCTCCACTTCCAGCATCCATGGACGTGGACGCCTCCCCAGGGGGAATCTGGGCAGGGCTGCTGTAAACCAAAGGAAAAGCTCTGGGATTTATCAGTCTACGAATGCCCGACAGATCCCTGTCCCCGAAAAATGGGAAGCTCCAATCACAGCTCGCCACCCAAGAGGGATTTTCATGGATTTAATAACTCCAGGCTGTGTCCGTGTCTTCCCTGGATCTCCGACAGCTCTGGGCACATTCCAAGCCTTTCCCTCGGCCAATATTGTCTCATTTATCCCGGTATCACCTTTCCCACAGCCACTATTCCTCCCATTTCTCAGGATATCTCCTCTGTCCTGCTAAAATCAGTCTCATTCCCACCAGAGCCGGTCGGGAATCCCCGGATTCCCCCCTCGGGAGCCATCCCTGCCCACGGCGAGGCGCTGGGAATTGCGCCCTGCCCCAGGCGGGAGTGAGGGCACGGCACAGGGGGTAATTCCCGAGGGAGAACCGGAGCTTTGGGACGAGGAGCAGCGGCAGCAGGGCCAGGAGGTGCTGGAATGCTCCGGGAGCAGGACTGGGCTGGGCTGGGCAGCATTCCCAGGCGGAGCCGTGAATGCCGCGGGAGCGATCCGCGGTCCCTGATTTATGGAGCTGCCTCCTTCTCCAGGCCAGCTCCGTCTCTGCTGCCTGGGAACGCGGCGCTGAGGCTGCCCCGGGCCTGGGGCGGTGCCGGGAGCCTCTGAGGGCAAAGCTGGAATGGTTTTGGTGGGAAGGGAAGGAAAGCTCATCCCCTCCCACCCCTGCCACGGGCAGGGACACCTCCCACTGTCCCAGGCTGCTCCCAGCCCCAATGCCCAGCCTGGCCTTGGGCACTGCCAGGGATCCAGGGGCAGCCACAGCTGCTCTGGGAATTCCATCCCAGCCCCTCCCCACCCTCCCAGGGAACAATTCCTTCCCAATATCCCATCCAGCCCCGCCCTCTGGCAGTGGGAAGCCATTCCCTGTGTCCTGTCCCTCCATCCCTTGTTCCCAGTCCCTCTCCAGCTCTCCTGGAGCCCCTTTAGGCCCTGGAAGGGGCTCTGAGCTCTCCCTGGATCCTTCCCTTCTCCAGGTGAGCACCCCCAGCTCTCCCAGCCTGGCTCCAGAGGGGCTCCAGCCCTGGAGCAGCTCTGGGGCCTCCTCTGGGCTCTCTCCAATATCTCCATATAACTTTTCTGTTGTATCCCAGACTGGTTTGGGTCGGAAGGGACCCTAAAGCCCATCCAGTGCCACCCCTGCCAAGGGCAGGGACACCTTCCCCTGTCCCAGGCTGCTCCAAGCCCCGGCCAGCCTGGCCTGGGACACTCCCCGGGCTGTGGATACCTCTCCCTGTCCGTCTGGAGCAGAACTCCATGGAACAGCGCTCCCACCCAGCATCCAGCCAGCCCAGGGATGCCCGGGGCCAGCAGGACGAGGGAAGGAGGGGGTGGCTCTGAGCCCACAGCTCCTGTTCCCGGGCTGGGGGCAGGGAGTGATGGATGGGCTGGAGAGGGAGGAGCAGGAGGAGCAGGAAGGATGGAGCTGATTTCCATCCCCCTGTGGAGCTGGCGGGAGCTGGGATGCCAGGGGTGGGAGGTGATTTATTCATTGATTGATTGGTTTATTAATTTATTTATGTATTTATTAATTTCTCGCTCTCTCCCTCTGCACAAATCCCGAAACAAATCAAACCAAGCCCAGAGCGGGATCGGATCGAGGCCGGCTCCCGGCACCTCTGAGGAGCAGCAGGAGCCAGGGAAGGCTGGGATGCAATCCCTGCTGTGGGGCTGGCATAGGGAAAATTGGGATGCAATCCCTGCTGGGGGAAGGCCGGGATGCAATCCCTGCTCTGGGAAGGCTGGGATGCAATCCCTGCTGTGGGAAGGTTGGGATGCAATCCCTGCTGTGGGGCTGGCATAGGGAAAATTGGGATGCAATGGCTGCTGTGGGAATGTTGAGATGCAATCCCTGCTGTGGGAAGGCCGGGATGCAATCCCTGCTGTGGGAAGGCTGGGATGCAATCCCTGCTGTGGGAATGTTGAGATGCAGTCCCTGCTGTGGGAAGGCCGGGATGCAATCCCTGCTGTGGGAAGGCTGGGATGCAATCCCTGCTGGGGGAATGTTGGGATGCAATCCCTGCTGTGGGAAGGTCGGGATGCAATCCCTGCTGTGGGAAGGTCGGGATCCAATCCCTGCTGTGGGAAGGCTGGGATGCAATCCCTGCTGGGGGAAGGTCGGGATGCAATCCCTGCTGTGGGAAGGTCGGGATCCAATCCATCCCTCCTGCCGGGGCTGGCATTTCCCTGCCCGGGATGCAAAGGTCACCGTGGCTGCTGCTGCTGCTCCGTGTGCCCTCCCTGCTCCCCTTCCCGCTGGGATGAAGGCTTGGGAAGACTTTGATCTCCAACCCCGCGGGCTGGAGCCTCCAGTGGCTCCTCTCTCCAATGGGAAGCTCTCCAGGGAAAAGCTGGAGCTGCTCGGTGCCTCTAAGGGACCTTATAAAACCATGGAATTACTGAAGCTGGAAAAGGCCTTCGGGATCATCGAGTCCCACCTCTCCCCCAGCCCTGCCAAGGCCACCATGTCCCCAGGTGCCACATCCCCACTGATGGAGTTCCCAGGATGCTGCCAATTCCCGGGAACAGCTCAGCTCTGTCCCTGCACGGTGGGAAAAGCTGCCTGCGCTGGGGGGGTTGGGAATTCCTGTTCTACACCCCAAAAAAAACCCTCAAAACACCCTGGGGGGCTCCAGAGGGTTCTCCCTGTGGGATGCTCCATCCTTGCTGCAGGAGGCAGAGCAAATCTGGGAACACACAGCTGCTATCCCAGCTGCTGGAGCTGCCTCTGGAGGCAGGAAAGGAGAGGCGCTGGAGTTTGGGGATGGAATTTGGGGATGGATATCCAGAGCAGGGGATATTTTGGGCTGGCACTGGAATTTGGGGATGGATATCCAGAGCGGGGGATATTTTGGGCTGGCACTGGAGTTCGCCTCTGGAGTTTGGGGATGGATATCCAGAGTGGGGGATATTTTAGGCTGGTGCTGGTGGAAGATTTCCTGGGAGTCAGGAGGAGCTTGGAGCAGTCCCAGCCCCTTCCCGGGAATGCTGAGAGCTCCTCCAGGGCCGGGCTGGAGCTCTGCCCCGCTCTGGCCGTGCCCATCGGTATCACCGAGGAGGGAGAGCGCAGAAGTCAGCGCTGGTTAGCGATTAACGGGGCTGATGGGGTTCGGCCGTGTTTGTTCGCCACCGCGCCTTCCCCAGCCCGGCAAATCCACTAAAAATGCCCAAATCAAAAGCAGGATGGCTCCAAAGTTTCAGCGTTAGTGAAAACCAGCAGGTGTTCCCAATCCAGCTGTTTTATCCCGAGGTGCTGCGATCCCACAGCTCAGAGTGCTGGACCCTCCCTGTGTCCGCGGGGTCCGGGCACGGCAGCTCCGGGATGTTGGGCACTGGGAACCGGGACATTTCCTGCGGCTCTGGGGTGGAAAAGCACCTGATAACGGCGTGGAAGGGACCGCAAATTCAGCTAAAGCTCAGCCCGGGCGGGGAAAGCTCATCCCGGGCGGGGAAAGCTCAGCCCGGGCGGGGAAAGCTCAGCCCAGGCGGGGAAAGCTCAGCTTGGACGGGGTAAAGCCCAGCTTGGGCGGGGTGAAGCTCAGCCCGGGCGGGGAAAGCTCAGCCTGGGCGGGTAAAGCTCAGCCTGGGCGGGTAAAGCTCAGCCTGGGCGGGGAAAGCTCAGCCTGGGCGGGGAAAGCTCAGCCTGGGCGGGGCAAAGCTCAGCCTGGGCGGGGCAAAGCTCAGCCTGGGCGGGTAAAGCTCAGCCTGGGCGGGTAAAGCTCAGCCTGGGCGGGGAAAGCTCAGCCTGGGCGGGGTAAAGCCCAGCCTGGGCAGGACGAGGCTCTGCTGCCCCAAGCGCTGCGCGGGCGAACGGCGCCGGCAGCTGCAGCCGGGAGAGCCGGGGTGGAGCTGGAAGACACGAGGGATGGAGCCGGAGGAATTTCGGGAAAGCCAAGGATGCAGGGGGGAAGCTCTGGCTCATCCCTGGGGCTGGGTGGAGCTGTGGGAAGGAGGAAGATTCCCCCTGCTCTTCCTCACGCCTTGGCGGATGCATCGGCTCCTCCTGAGCTGTCCCGGAGTCTCGGAATAGTTTTCAGTATAAAAGAGTTCGTAGAATCCCAGATTTTGGGGGCTGGAAGTGACCTCCAAAGGCCATTTATTCCAACAGCTCGGCCATGGGCAAGGACACCTCCCGCTGGACCGGGCTGCTCGGAGTCCTTGTCCCGGCTGGAGGAGGTGACATCCCCCAGGAACAGGCCCTGCTCCCGGATCGCACGGCCCTGGAGCGGGGATGGTCCTGGAGCGGGGATGGTCCTGGAGTAGAGATTTCCCTGGAGCGGGGATTGTCCAGTACAGAGGATGTCCCTGGAGTGGGGATTGTCCTGGAGCGGAGATTTCCCTGGAGAGAGGATGGTCCTGGAGCAGGGATGGTCCTGGAGTGGAGATTTCCCTGGAGCAGGGATGGTCCTGGAGCAGGGATGGTCCTGGAGTGGAGATTTCCCTGGAGCAGGGATGGTCTTGGAGCGAGGGTGGTCCTGGAGCAGGGATGGTCCTGGAGTGGAGATTTCCCTGGAGAGAGGATGGTCCTGGAGCAGGGATGGTCCTGGAGCAGGGATGGTCCTGGAGTGGAGATTTCCCTGGAGCGGGGATTGTCTTGGAGCAGGGATGGTTCTGGAGTGGGGATTTCCCTCGAGCGGGGATGTCCCCGCATTCCCGCTGTCCCCGCATTCCCGCTGTCCCGCAGCCTCACCCCAGGAGGGCGCAGTCCCGGGGGATGCGGGCCCGGGCCAGCGGGAGGGACGGGCACGGACACGGATGGATGGCGCCGCTGGAAAAATTCCATCCAGCCGTGCCATGAGCTGCGAGGTCTCCGCCGAACTGGAATCCACTGGGAGGCGATGGGAGCTCGCACGGACACCCCTGAGGATGCCCGGGCAGCGGCTGGAGCGCTCTGCAGCCCCGAGCGCTCCTCCGGGAGGTGCTGGGAGCAGGGAGGATGTTCCCTGCGGGAATTCCCCCCTTCTCACGGAAACTCCTCGCTCTCCTCCCCCTTCCCAGTCGCGCTGTGCCCGGCAGGTGACCAGAGCGACACGCGGGGCTGGACTGTCCCCTCCTGGCCCCACAGGGACCCTCGGAGATGATCCTGCTCTCCACACGCCCCTCCCGGTGGCCGTAGGAAAGCCAACATTCCCCACCCCGTGTGTCCTGTGCCCCCCGATCCTCTCCAGCTCGGGGCTTCTCCCTATCTTTGTGGTGCCTGGGACAGATCGGGCCCTCGCCGGGACAATTCTCCGCCTGGCTCCGAGCCCTCGCGCTCTCCCTCCTGCCAGGAAGGGAATTTTTGGTGGGAATTTTACCCGGCTTGGTTGCGCCCACCCCCGTGTCTCTCCAGCCCACCCGCGGCGGGGTCGGGGCAGAGCAGACACGCCCGAAGCACCAGTTTGGGGTCCCCGTGCTCTCCAAACGTGCCCGGGGGACACCCCCCACCCTCGCGGTGCCGGACGAAGGTGCTCGGGCCAGCAGGGATGGATAAATCCCAGCGGTCCCGCACTGGGGGGGCCGGTGTGGGAACGGGCGGCGAGGAGGGGGTTTGTTCCCTGCTCCATCCCTGGAACACCGGGATGAGCCGGAAAGGGATTCGGCGCGGGGGGCAGGAGCAGCTCTCCCTCTGCGGGGCCCCTCTGCTCGCACATGCCAGGCAACGCTGGGTCTCCTTGGTGATGGATTAGGGGATTACAGGGCGCAGGTGAGCCCTCCGCACGCGATCCGGGGACTCCTGGGAATGGCTCCGGGAATGCTGATCTTTCCTGGGAATGGCTCCGGGAACGGCTCCGAGCCGCGGTGCCCAGGAGGGACCAGGCACCACCGGGAGGGGGAAGGGTTTGTCCCACTGCCCAGTGCTGGGGTCAGTTCGGGGCTCGCATCCCGGTGCCGAAAGGTTTTGGGGTGGCCCTGGCCTCTCCCACCTCCAGGGAGAGGAAAAGAATTCTGGGAGTGGGAAAAAAGGATTTTTACGCTGGGGCAGTGACTTGTCTGGAGGAGGGTTGGGATTTGGGGTCCCTCTGCTTTGGGGTTCTTCTGCTTTGGGGTTGGAGGCGGGTGAGGCCCCTCTAGGACCCAGGGAAGGGTCTGGATGTGGATATTCCCTGTCCTGGCTCCCACTGCTGCCCCTGCGTGGCCGACGGGAGCAGGGAGCGGGACA
Organism: Eulacestoma nigropectus; assembly: GCA_013397775.1. NCBI lineage: Eukaryota > Metazoa > Chordata > Aves > Passeriformes > Eulacestoma > Eulacestoma nigropectus. Next base: position 529,587 of record VZTE01002411.1, read on the forward strand.
GGGTGCAGATAAAAAGGGGTTGGAGATACGGAGTGGGGAAACCACCGGGAAAGGGAGGATTTCTCCCCAAAGACGACAAAAATCCAGGGAAAGCTTGTACGGACACTGGCAGGAGCCAATCCCTCTGGGGGCTGGGGGGCACCGAGGGACCCCATGAGAGCAGGGGTCTCCCCTTGGGATGGGAACGCCGAGTGTCCCCAGGGGATGGAGGAGTGTCCCCATGGAATGGGAATGCCGAGTGTCCCCATGGGATGGGAATGCCAAGTGTCCCCATGGAATGGGAACACTGAGTGTCCCCATGGAATGCTGAGTGTCCCCATGGGATAGAGGAGTGTCCTCATGGGCTGGGAACACCGAGTCTCTCCATGGGCTGGGAATGCCGAGTGTCCCCATGGCATGGGAATGCCGAGTGTCCCCATGGGCTGGGAATGCTGAGTGTCCCCATGGAATGGGAACACCGAGTGTCCCGGTGGCCGGAGCTCTGCCACCCCAGCTCTGTTTGCCGTGTGTTGTTTGAGCATTCATGGTGCTCAAGCACCACTCCAGCGCCGCGGGACGGCCGCTGTCTCCGACTTCTCACAGAAAGGAACCCAGAGCCTTCCTCCCCCCATCCCTCACTTTCCCCCGGGCCTGGATTATCCCAAATAAACACTCGCTTGGGGTAATCGTTAACTTTAATGGCTCGGGCTGCAGCGGGAGGCTCGAGGGGTTGATAGCCCTCGGGAAGAAGGAGATAAGGGCAGGGTTTGAAGGGCAGCGCTCGTGGCCGCTGTCACGGCGAGCACGGCCCGTTCCCACCGGGAACATTCTCCGCCGCCTTCCCCAGAATTCACCCTGCTGGGGCATTCCCTTGTGTTTTGCAGCGGGTGCTGGGAGCCAGGATTTGTCCTGGCTTTGCCACGGCCACCAGCGGCCGCACGAGTGTCCCAACGCCACAGTCAGCCCTCTGCTGAGCTCCGGAGATGCCTGAAGAACCCGCCCGGCGCCTCCTTCTCCCTCCAGTCGTGTTTTCCCGAGTCAATGGATAACTTTACAGCCGGGCCACGGACACATCAAACACAGCAGCCCCGGGGGGGCGGGGATCGGCCGGGGGAGATGTCGGGACAGCAAAGTTCACGACTAAAGCCACCCTCAAAGTCACTGCCAGGCTCGGGGGGCACCTCCAGGCGCCTTCCAGACCCCCAGGGAAGCTGGGCTGGGTTTTCTCACCCCCATCCCACCAGACCTTGGGCACAGGGTGACACCGAGCAGGATCTCTTCCCTCTGGAATCACCCGGGGGGGCAGAGGAAGGACAGAGCCTCGCTGAGCCTTCCCCAGGGAGTTTCCCACCCCCACCCTCCTTCCATGTGTTTTCCAGGTGCTGGGCACGGTGTGGTGCCATCAGCATCGCTTCCTTCTGAATTCCAAGAACAAACCCGCGAGGAGTCTCCCGTTGGTGCCGTCACCTCCTGGCCGTGCCATGTGCAGCCTCCTCCAGGCCTCCCCCGGGATTTCCTCCCTCCCTCTGCCTCCTGCTTCCCTCCCTGTCCTTGACCAGCCGGATCCTGGCATTCCTGGAGCTTTAACAGCCCGGCAGGAACAGCCCATGCACCGACCCAGCTTTTACAGCCGTTGCTTCACCATCGGCGCAAACAAGGCCAGGACGGGGACGGAGCTGAGGGACCCTGCAGGGACTGAGAGCCATCGGGTGGGAAAGGGAGAAGGACTTTTTGGGATCCCACTCTGCTGGGAACCCACTGAGGGACGAGCCTGAACTTCCATCTCTGCTCTGAGCGCTGCCCCAGATCTGCCACTGCTCGAAGAGGACGTTCCAGGGAGGAGCTGGCCCAAAGGCACCTCAGCCAGCTCTGACCTCTCTCCAGCAATGCCCTCTCCGGGGTTTTCCCCACTTTGGAGGGATCCTTCAGGTTCTCAACGAATCAGCCACCCTCTAAACCTCCCTGACATCCCCGTTACTCCCTGTCCGGGTGACCTCAGCAGGATCAGCCCGGTGGCACGGCCAGAGCCCAGCCCGGGGCACAGCGGTGTCCCCAAGGACAGGAGGGGTCACGGAATGTTCAGGTGTCTTGTCCCTGTCTTGTCCCTCTCCCCCTCCTGGCTCTGCTCCAGCTCCCTCCTGGATCTGTGGAGGCCCCATTTCCCTCCTCAGGATGAAGAATGGGAGCACATAAAGGCGAGGGGATCGAAACCAAGGGTTTTGTCCTTCCTTTCTCTTCCCACAGCACTGGGACAGGGACAGGTCCAGGCTCACGCCTTTCATGGATCCTTCCCTGCCTGGACACCTATTTTCCCAATAAAAAGAGCTTTATTTCCCCTTTTCCCTAAGCCTGGAAAAGCAGGGGGTGAAGGGAAGAAAAGCTCTCGGAGCAGGAAGGACCAGAAGCCAGACCAGGGTCTGCAGGTGATAAAATTTTATTACAAAATAGGAGATGGATCAATATTCCTGGGGGACAGGGGCTCTGTAACAAACACAGCATCCCAGGAGAAGAAATCTTCCCTCCCCACGTTGTCCAGGTCCCAGTTTCTTCCCCATTGTGTTCATCTCGGATAATAAAGGATCACCTGGAAGAACCCACGGAGTCACACAGCACTTCTGGCTTATTTACAGCGATTTTCTCCCCGTTACCACAACAGAGGTGAGGCACCCGCGTTCCAGCGTTTGGTCCCCTCCTCTCAAAGCTTTTCCAAAGTGTCCCAGGGGACCAGGGATGGAGGGACCTTCATTCGTCACGAGGCTCCACCAGCACCACTCCCCACCTCCCCGGATTTCTCCCCAAAAAACCAGCTGCCCTCGGCCACCAAGACAAACCCAGAGCTGTCCACTCTGTCCATAGAAAAATAAAGGAATAAAAGCCGAGGATTTGCCATGGGTTTCATTCTTAAAAACAAAAAATTGTTGCATAGAGAAGCATTTGCACGCGAGGAGTTTGCACGCAGAGCAGTGGGTGGGTGCTAAAACACTTCTGCCCCTCATCGAATTAAAAAAAAAAAATACATATATTTATATATTTACACACACAGAGTCCAGGGGAGGACAAGCAGAGGCCGTAGGGAAGAAAATTCCCAAGATCAGCGGGAAAATCATGTCCAATTCCCCTCGGATTTCAAGCTGCCTGTTGGTGGGTTTGGCTTTGCACTGGTTTTCAGCAAACTGGTTTTGGGCTCCATCAGCATCACAGGGTGGGGGGAGAGGGGAATTTGGGATGGGAAGAGGAGGATTCCGTCTCCAAAGGCAGAGGGGGGTGAAGAGACCCCTCTGAGAGGGCCACGGGTGGGGCTGATGGTGACGCACGGGGGGACCCTGTCCCTTGTGGTTTGGCTCCTGCTCCGGGGAGGTTCAACCCCAAAAAACCATCCTGGAGCGTGGAGGTTGGTGCTCAGGGCCGGAAAACTGCTCCCACCGTTGGGAAAACCACCCAGCAACTCCATGGTCACCTTCACCCCTCCACTTCCACCCTCCCTGGTGGCACGGGAGGCTCCTGGCCGAAGAGCCACAGGGAGGAGGCACCGCAGAGCTGGACCATCGTCCATCCGAAAGCCAACGGCACAACATCGACCCCAAATCCTTCCCGCCCTCCTCTCCTGTCAAACAGACCGGCGGGATTGGTTCTGTTTCTCCAAGGAACAGAACAACCAGGAACCCAGCAGTGGCTTTGGCAACAGCAGAGAGGAGCGGCCTCCAAGTTCCAACCACCCGGACACGCCATGGTCCAGCGGGGCCTTTCATCCCACACATCGATCCCTGCGCCACCCCAATTTATCCAAGGAAAAGTAGGAGAGGAGGAGGGTGTGGAAGAAATCAATATTCTGCTGGACACAGCCAGGCCCATTATTTGTTCCTGATTTATTTACAGCCCTCACAGCTGCTCTTGGAACCGGCTCTGGTTGTGCCCGAATTTAACCCTTTGGAGAGCAGGAATTTGCATCCCACGGGATGGGGGGAAGGAGCTTAGGGAGCCAGAGGCGGTGAACCTGTGAGGTAGTCATGTGATTCCACTCTGAACAGCAAGATTTACTGGAATTTGTTTCCAAGATGCTTCTTTCCCTTTTTTCCTTTTCCCATCTGATGGAATGGCAACAGCACAGGCCCGGTGTGACCGGTGGCCACCGGGTCCTTGTGGGAGGATTCTGGGGAAGGGCACCGCTGGTGGGCTCTGGGACACCAGGCCTTCAGCAGTGGCTCTTTTGCTGTCCCCTGGGTGGCTCCAAACCCAGGCTGGTCCCCCCAGAGACACCTGAAGTCCAAATTCCTCTTGGAAGCAGAAATGCTAAGGACACAACCATAAAAACCTGGCCAGGCAGGGCAGGCGTTGGCAGTCCCGAGTGAGGCGGCTGCATGGAATGGGCTCAGGTGACGCTTTTGTCACCTGCTGTTGTGCTGTCCCTTGTTTGGAGGGTGAGTTTGTCACAGGTCTGTTCTTCTATGCCCCCACAGAGACTGGGATTGTCACCCCCGAGAGCCCTGGGCACGGCTCCTGTTCCGGCACGGCACCGGTGCCACATCCATGGTCACACCAAGGGACAGCGTCACACCCATGGTCACACAGTGCCACACCCATGGTCACACCAAGGGACACGGTGTCACATCCATGGCACCAGTGCCACATCCATGGTCACACCATGGGACACGGTGTCACATCCACGGCCATGCCACGGTCAAACAGTGTCACATCCCTGGTCACACCAAGGGGGACAGCATCACATCCATGATCACATCCATGGCACCAGTGTCACATCAATGGTCACACCATGGGACAGGTGCCACACCCATTGTCACACCAAGGGACACGGTGCCACACCCATGGTCACACTAAGGGACACAGTGTCACGTCCATGGTCACACCATGGCACCAGTGTCACACCCATTGTCACACCAAGGGACACGGTGCCACACCCATGGTCACACCAAGGGACACAGTGTCACATCCATGGTCACACCGTGGCACCAGTGTCACACCCATGGTCACACCATGGGACACAGTGTCACGTCCATGGTCACACCAAGGGACGGTATCACATCCATGGTCACACAGTGCCACACCCATGGTCACACCAAGGGACACGGTGTCACATCCATGGTCATACGGTGTCACATCCATGGCCATGCCATGGGACAGTCCAAGAGGGTCCAAGTGAGACCTGTCACAGCCAAGCTGTCACATCCTCCTGGGCCTCACCAAAGGGGCAAAAACCATCCCAAAAGGCCTTGAGACACGAAGTTGCTCCTGAGTGACAAATAAATAGCAGGACTGCCGGAAGAAAGCCCTTGGGAATCCAAGCTCCGTCACCCCGGTGCCACCAGGAGCCTCGTCAGGAGATCAGTCTGCAATCAGGGCTCGTTTGAAATGAGCTGGGTGGGTTTCAATCTCTTGTGAAACCAGACAGAGTCGGGGCCAGGCTGGCAGGGGCTCTCCTGCTGCCTCGGTTGATCGCGGCGCGGGGTCGTTCCTATGTACAGGTTCTTCCCTGGCGGAAGGGAAGAGTTTGAGCTGCTCTCGGAGAAGTGAGAAGGGAGGCGGCTCCTAATTCTGGTGCCTCTTCATGTGCAGGGCCAGGTGGTCGGAGCGGGAGAAGCAGCGGCCGCAGGCCAGGCACTTGAAGGGCTTGGCCCCCGTGTGCTTGCGGTAGTGCCGGGTGAGCTCGTCCGAGCGGGCGAAGCGCCAGTCACAGCCTTCCCACGTGCACTTGTAGGGCTTCTCGCCTGGCCAGGGGACAGCCACAGGTCACACCAGTGCCCAGCCTCCCCAAAACACCCCCCGGCCTCCAGAGGTGCCCAGCCCAGGAGGGCACCCAGTGGGTCCCCAGTGTGCCCAGCCCAGAGCCACCGAGGGATTGAGCTGCAGCACCCAGGTCTCATCCCTCTTCACCCCCTACCCAGCCTCCCAAAAACACCCCCTGGCCTCTGGGACACACCCAACTTCCTTGGCACTGCCAGGGCTCCCCCGAGCACACAGCCCAGAGCCACCGAGGGACCATGGGTTGAGCTGCACCACCCAGGTCTTGTCCCTCTTCACCCCCTCCCGCTTTGCCTTCTAGGGCTCTTCAAGTTCCCGTTGGATTTTGGAGCATTTCTGGCTAAAAACAACTTTTGAATTAGTTTTTTTTAAAAATCAAAAGCCAAAAATTCCTAAGGAAGGTGTGAGTGGTGGGAGGCACCAGGAGGAAGACAGAGCTCCAAATCTAAACTTCAGTCTGAAAAGTCTAAATTTTTTTGAAACCGCCATCCAGTGTTGGCGGCTGCCCCACCCCTGGAAGTGCTCAAGGCCAGGCTGGATGGGGTTTGGAGCAACCTGGTCTAGTGGAAGGCGTCCCTAAAGGATCAGACAGCCTTTAAAGACCCCTCCCAAGCCAAACCATTCAAGGATTCCGTGACCTAACGCTCCGCGCCTCCAGGTTCCCCGCCAGCAGCTCTGTACACAACCCATTGTGTTTCCTTCAGAGCGTTCAGGTGATGTCATCCCTGCACCCTCTCCCCCTCCCTCCTGAACACACCCATTCTCAACCCAAATCCATTCAACCGGGCACCTTCCCAGCCAGCTGGGAACTGGGCTGGAAAAGCCCACGGCCGCTTCCAGCGGGGCCGCGGGGCTGAACCCTGGCTGCGGCCCTGTCCCCACGCAGGGCGTGGTGCTCTCAAATATTAGCGCTGCTCTTAACAGCCTGAACAAGCAGGCAGAGTTCAGGGAATGTGCTGACATCCCCGACCTCAAATATTTACCCTTTCCCGGGCCAATTGCCGGGCGCAGCGGCGCGGCGGGAGCGCACGTCCGCACTCAGCACGCGTGCACGGGCATGTGTGCCCTGCCCTGACGTGCTTCCAGGGATTCCTTCCTGCCCGTGATTCCCAGGGAGATCTCCCCACGCTTCCCACGGAGCCCTTCCTCCCACAGGCTGCTCCACAGATCCAGGGAATCCTGGAACGCCTTGGCTTGGAAGCCCGTCACCGACTTACTTCCAGGGATTCCTACACCAACTTCCAGGGATTCCTTCCTCTCCCTGCTTCCCATGGAGCCCTTCCTCCCACAGGCTGCTCCACAGAACCAGGGAACCCTGGAATGCCTGGGCTTGGAAGGGACCTTAAAGCCCATCTTCCCCAGACCAGGCTCCACTAGACCAGGTTCCACCTTCCACTAGATCCAAGTCCTATCCAGCCTGGCCTTGGATAATTCCGGGGCTGGGAATGCCATGTTCGGCCAGCGAAGTGAAATCAGCCACAGCAAGATCTCCAGTGCCCTTCCCACAGTGGATAAAACACAAAAACATGGATGTGTGGACCCAGAGGAGGCAGAGCAGCCAGGAGCACATCCTGCTCCTCCAAAAACCCCTGGATGCTGCTCCGTGGGAAAGGGAGGGGCGTTTTTATGGCTCAGGTAAACACAGCACTTGCAGAGGATTTACAAGGAGCTGGTGGGGGTTTTATGGAACTTGGGACATGCCAAGACAAAGGTAGGGTTTGCCCAAAGGCAGGATTTGCCCCAAGACAGGATTTTCCCAAATGCAGGATATTCCTGAAGGCAGGATTTTCCTGAAGGCAGGATTTTCCCAAAGGCAGGATTTTCCCAAATGTAGGATATTCCCAAAGGCAGGATCTGCCCCTTGCAGCCCAGACATTGTCCCCTCCAGGTCACCCGGCTGGGTCAGCCCCACCGAGGCCTTTTGCTTCCAAACAATGCCAGGTTGATCTCCAGGATAGAAGCCCAAGGTTTCCCATTGTCCCAGGTTTTCCATTGTCCCGGGAGCCGGCTGCCTCTCCCAGGACAGCACGGCAGGGCGGGCTCAAACAAAGGATCCAAGGTGGCATTCCCGGCCCCAGGGGTTTATATTTAATCTCACAATGGCACCCAGGAAATGAATGGCGGCTCCAGGAGAGGAAAACACCCGGCCCATGGCAACGGGAAACCGCAAGGAAAGAGCTCCCAGATCATGGATTCCTCAGGCAGGGAATGGGAGAAGGGACATTTTTAACCCTTTGGGTGATGGAGCTGAGGCAGGATTTGGGGTGAGTCCTTGCTCTTGCAGCTCTGGTGATGAGCTCAGCGAGGCTGAGACCTCCACAGCCAAACACGAGGCTTAAAAACATTGGGTGCAGAGATCCCGGGCCTGGGTTGTAGGATGGCTCTGGATTGGATTCCCTGCTTTTTGCTCATCCCACACCACCACCAGTTCTCCTGACCCCTTAGCTCGCATCCTCCCTCACCTCTCCGCCCTTCCCTCTCACAGGAGAGGAAGGGAAGGAGGCAAAGCCACTTGGATTTCCTGCCTGAATACTGGGAAACCTGGAAAAACCACCGAGTTTCACTGGATTTCAAACCCACCCAAGTTTTCCTGGCAACATCTTTATATGGGATGGGTAAGGAGGTGCCCAACTCATGGATCATGTCCTGGGCACGGAGCTAAACCCTGTGCTCCCAACCAGAAGGGACAAGAGATATTTAATCTGATTTAATTTAATTTTAAAGCCCTGATTCCAGACCGTGATAAATCCCTATCAGCACCCAGCTCTGGGACAACATCCTTCCTGTTCCTTTTTTCCACCCCTTCCCTGCTGTTTTCCAGCCCCCTCCTCCCCAGCCCCTGCCAGAAAAATATCGTGGCTCACCCACAGAGCGAAATTCTTTGTTTGAAGGGCTGATAAGGGGAGGAAGGAACGGAGCCAAGAGCAAGAACCAATTCCCAGCCGCAGAACGGGGTTTGGTCGTTGTTCATAAAAAGGAGAAGTGAACTCTGGGCCCGGCTTAATTGCTCTCAGTAAAGATCAGCCCTCCTATAAAAGAGATTTATGAGGGCACTGATGGTTCCTGGACTACCTGGGGATCTGATAAGGTTTCAGGTATAATAAATGCCTTAATGAGGGCGCCGGGGCTTGAATGCACGAGTGTCACGGAGCTGGGATCGGCCCAGGGGAGCTGTGGGGGAGCTGCTCCGAGCTGGGGTCCCTGTTTGCACCATGGCACCCTCGGGAATGGGGGCACAGCCCAGCCCTGCATGGATCGGGAGCCCTTCCTTGCGTGGGCTCAGAGGGAGCGGTGCCCAAGGAGACACGAGGGGTTCCTCCCTCTCCTTGGGAGGTCTGACCCTAAAGAGATGCCCCGGTCTCCTCAGAGGTCCCAAATGTGCGACACAGGCCTTACACAACCTTCCTGTAGGATCAGCCTCAGGCAGGATTTGGGATATCTCGAAGGAAGAGCTCAGAGCGACAGAAAACCACAGAATCAAGGAACAAATTGGGTTGGGAGGGACCTTAAAGCTCATCTTGCACCACGGTAACTTCCACCATCCCAGGCTGCTCCAAGCCCTGTCCAGCCTGGCCTTGGACACTGCCAGGGATCCAGGGGCAGCCACAGCTTCTCTGGGCACCCTGTGCCAGGGCCTCCCCACCCTCACAGCCAGGAATTCCTTCCCAATATCGCATCTAACCCTGCCCTTTTTGGGGGGGGGTTGGTACCTGAAGCTGGCAGCATTTCCTGGAGCTGCTCTTACCTGTGTGAGTCCTCTGATGCGCCTTCAGGTGGGAGCTCTTGGTGTAAACCTTTGAGCAGCCTGCAAGGACAGAAAAAAGCACAATTTCCCTGTGAGAAAGGGGCCCTTGCTCAAACAAACTCTGATATTTGAGGCGAGGGACAGAGCTGGGCCGTGCAAATAAGCCTGGCTTGGGCTCAGCATTAACTAAAGAGCGTTTGCTCCGAGGCAGACAGACTTTAACACCTTCTCCTGCCACCCATGGGAATCGTGCTGGGAATTAGCGGGGGAAGAGTCAAGCACAGAAGTTCAAACCCTTCCTTCCACCAGCAGGATGAAAACTCTCAATTCCCCCCCATTTCTGGTTCTGTGCTGCCCTTTGTCTCTCTTGATTCCAGCCACAGCTGATATCACCTTGCAAGGCCGGGTTTTGTAACAGCCCCGGCCCAGCAGACGTGGTACAAATGTTCCAGGAAGGAGGAAACAGCCAGGGACAGTCACAGCTTGGCTTCCAGGTGCCAGAACAGAGCCAGGGGGAAGTGTTCTCACAAGATCAGCAAGAACAGGTTTAATCAAAGACAGGGTTTAACAGAAATACCACGACTTGGGGAAAAGTTCCAAGAGCAGGTGTCTCCAAACAAGTGGGGTTTAATTCCTCCCAAGTTTCAGCTGGATAAAGCTTAAGGAAGCCTCTGCTGCCCTTTCTGGCCCTGCTGCTTTGTGTTTTGACGAGGACATTCAAATATGAATTTGAATTTTTATGACCTGCAAAAGCAGCACGGGGACATTTTTCACCCCAGCATTTCCACCCAGCCCAGAGGAGCCTCTCGCCTGGGATCAGCCCTTGGTCCTGTCCTGCTCAGGTGGGGCAGGAGCTGCTTTTCCGCTGCTGGGATCATGGCTGGAGACAGGACCTGGAGCAGGCAGTGCCTCTGGGCTGACCTCCAGCCACTCCCATGCCATGGCAAGCATCCATAAATCTCACAGGAGGCAGTTAGGAAGTGACTTTCCTCATTCACACACCCCCACGGGAAAACTGTTCGCTAACCCACAACTGGTCAGCACCGGGGATCAGCCCAGGAAGTGGGAGGTGTGTCCTGGCTCCAGGAGTGGCGATTTCCAAGCCCTCAGGCTGCTCTCACTGGGATCTCTCAGTGGGATTTGCTTCCCTGATGCGAGCCATGGAATCCCAGATGGTTTGGGTTGGAAGGAAAGATCATCCAGTGCCACCCCCTGCCATGGGCAGGGACACCTCCCACTGTCCCAGGCTGCTCCAAGCCCTGTCCAACCTGGCCTTGGGCACTGCCAGGGATCCAGGGGCAGCCACAGCTTCTCTGGGCTGATCCCCAGCTTGAGGGCTTGGGGCAACCTGGGACAGTGGAAGGTGTCCCTGCCCACGGCAGGAGGTGGGATGACACAGCCTTTAAATGTCCCTTCCAACCCAAACCATTCCATGCTTGCCCTTCCACAGCTCCCGATGCAGCCATGGAGCCATGGCAGGATGACACTGGGATATTCAGCTCATTGCCTCTTTGGAAGATCAGAGCTGGGGCTACAGAGGGAGTCCATCGGGTCTCCTTGTGGGAATTCCCTGCTGGTTTTCCACCCGCTGTGAGAGAGAGGGAAAGGAAGGGTCAGTGGGAATGGCAGAGGGGCTTCATGCTTAGGGCTGGGAGAGACCAGAGCGAAGCAGCAGCTCAGGAGCAGATTCCCAGGAGCACCCCTGGCTTTGCAGGAGCTCTCTGCCTCTCTGAGTCACTTTTGACAGAGGGCAAAGGGAGATGGAAGGGGACAAAACAGGAACCACACCGTGCTGGTGGGATCACCCTCTTCTACTCCCTCCCGCTTCCCTGGGGCTCCATCCACAGCTTCATCCCAAAAGGGATCTCAGATTATCCTCCCTGGAAGCCCCCACCCATGCCCGGGGTGCCAAGAGCCCCCCAGAGCTCCCCAGGAGCACACCTGGGTAGTCACAGTGGTGGATCCTCCTCTTCTCCAGCTCGGGGTTGTTGCGCCGGTTGTACTTGGGGGGCTGCATCACGATGTGCCCCTGGGAGAGGCCCCCGACGCCGTTGGGGACTGGGGGGATCTGGGACGACTGGACCAGCTTCAGTCCAAAAGTGGCCTCGTAGGACGGCGGGGGAGAGATGGTGTTGATGAGCTCGGGTTGGTTCTCGGGGCTGCCGGGCTGCGAGTTGGGGGGCGAGGGGGGCAGAGTCACCCCTGGGGCCGGGTAGAACTGCCCGGGGATGTTCCCGAAGCTTCCCTGTCCCTGGGCCACGTGCGGGTACTGCTTGAGGGGCCCCGCTGGCTGCACAGGTCTGTGGGCCACGCTGGCCATGGAGCCCGTGGACATGGTGACCCCGCTGAGGCAGCTGATGGCCGTGGTGCTGCTGGACGAGGACGCCAGGGCGGGGATGTCGGCGCCGGCACCGCCCAGGGGCAGCTGGAAGAGCTGGGATTGCTGCGGGTGGGCGGACAACGGGATCTCCGCGGGCATCTCCTGCTTGATGAAGATGTTGTTGACCGCCACCGACTGGGGCATGCTGAACACGCTGGTGAAGTCGGGCAGGGTCTGCGTGGGGCCGGAGGCGGACGAGCAGGGCTGGGAGAAGCCGGTGCCGGGCTCGGTTTTGATCTGCGGGAAGGGGGCCACGGATTTGGGGGGCCGGTAGAGCCCCGTGCGCAGGTGGGTGGTGTCCGGCAGGATGACGTTGATGTTCACGCTGTAGGGCGCGGAGCTGGGCTTCTCCGTGGAGAAGAACTCGTCCACCACCGAGGCACTCTCCCGGCGGTACTTCTTGTCCGGGAGCATCGGCATGGGCGGCACCTCGCTGGACAGGTACTTGTCCATCTCCGAGCGTGCCTGTGGCAAGAACACGGACACGGGAGCTGGGAAAGGTGACCTTGACACCCACTGTGGGGGAGGCCAAAGTTCAGCGGGGATTTGAGCAGGCAGGAAATGGAGGGAGCAGCAGGAACGACCCAGGAAGCCGAGCTGAGGTGATTTAGCTCCGGGTCTGACTCAGCCGGACTCCCCGGGGCTGAATCAGCGTCCTCTGCCCCACTTCCCCCCTGCCTATCTCCCTGATAACACCGGGCAGCCAGGGAGAGGATGCAGGTAGGACAGAAATCAGACCTGATAAAGGGGAAGCCAGCTTTGGGCACAGAGCTTTGGGCACACAAACAGCAGGACTGAGCACCAGGAAGGGGGTGAATCCAGCCAGGATCGCACCTCAGGTTGGATCTGCAGCCCACCTTGGACTTGCTGGCTCTGGTCTCCTTTAAACTCAGCAGCCTGAGGAGTGTTTTATTCTGGGACAGTCTCTGTAATGAACTGAGGAATTCTAGGACTAATTAATATCTTTAATTAATTGGGAATAATTCAGGTCTAGAAATCTAAGTGATGTTGCCACTTTTTCAGAGGGTTCTGAGCCTAAAATGGGAACAGTTCCTGCCTTCCTGCCTCACCTGGGCAGTGACTCAGCCCTGGCCTAACCTTTGGGTTAGTGCTGGTTTTACAGAGCTGTTTGCACAAGCCTGGCTCCTCCAAGATACCAGGACCTCTGGCTCTGGTTCCTTCCCCTCCTGCTTGCTGCCTGCTGTGCCATCCCACTGGATCCAGGCCCAACAATCCAGCAACCTGGTGGAGCAATCCTCGAGGAAATTCATCCGCTGGCATCGGACGACTCAGGTTCTGCTCGCTGTGGCAGCAGATCCCAGCACTAACGCTCTTGTGCAGAGCTCCAGCCCTTGATTACGTGGCTCTCCAAGCGTCAAAGCCCTCGGAGCCTCATTCCCATGGAGAGCAGCTGGAAAACCACCAGGTCCCCGTGGCAGAGCCCGGAGCGCACTCCAGGAGCGGGAGCTGAGCTCAGCCCACGCCCTGAGCTGAGGCTTCCAGCCCTGAACTGTGTCACCAGAGTGCCATGGGCCAAACTCAGCCCTGCTGCCACCTCAGGGCTCTTAACAAAGCTGGGCCGCAGCCAAGAGATTTCCTCACCCTTTCCAGGGAAGGGATCACGGGGCTTCCAGCTCGTTCAAAGAGCCTTTGCACCTCTGGGAGCCGTGCTGGCAGCACAGGGCTGAGCTGGCTGCCACCCAGGCACGGGGACGGCCACACATCCACCCTGTGCCACTCGGGAGCTCAGGGAGGCCGGGCTGGGAAGGGCCGTGCTGGGACTGGTGTGTGCACACATCGTGCTGGGAACCCTACGGAATCGGGGAACTGCTGTGCTTGGAAAAGACCCCTAAGGTCGTCGAGTCCGACGGTGACACGGCCGTCCTCGTCAAACGTGGAGGTCCTGGAAGGTCCTGTCCTGGTGAAAGGGAGCTCAAACAGCCCCTCTGGAGAGGGAACCCTCGCTCAGGCACAGCCCAAAGCTACTCATGGAGTCCCGGAATATCCCAAGCTGGAAGGGATGCACAAGGATCATCCAGTCCAGCCCCTGGTCCTGCACAGACACCCCAACAATCCCACCCTGATTGTCCAAATGCTCCTGGAGCTCTGGCAGCCTCGGGGCCGTGCCCATTCCCTGGGGAGCCTGGGCAGTGCCCCAGCACCCTCTGGATGAGGGACCTTTCCCTGATATCCACCCTGATCCTCCCTGGCACAGCTCCAGCCCTTCGTGGGTCCTGTCCCTGGTGCCTGCCCTCTCTCTTTACCCCGAGGCATCAGCAGGAGGCAGGGAAAGGACTGGGATACCCTCACCTCCACTCCATGCTCATGGAGAGCTCCAACCCCGACTCCCTGCGTGGGTTCCCTCCCTCGGGAGAACCACGGCAAAGCCTTGGAGCCGAGCCCTGGGCGCTCCTGGCACCCAGGCTGGCACAGGCCGGGTTCCCTTGGGAATCAGCCTCGAGCCTCGGGATGCCGCACATTCCTGAGCAATGAACGGCCCCACTTGGCAGGAGCAGGGGCAGGGCAAGGTGCTGGGTGCCTTTTCCTTCCACACTTCCCTTATCTCAGGCATTTCACTTTCTCACCTCCAGTTCCCAAGGGAAGGTCTCCTCCAGCCGCTCCTTCTGCCGCAGGGGCCCAAGCAGGAATATAAACATGGAAAGGTGAGGAGCTCAGAGGGCCTTTCCAAACTAAAGGATTCCATGGAGGGCCCGAATTTCAGATCCCAAAGCTGGAGACTTCCTATCCTCTGCCTGTGCCCCGTTTGGTGTCACCCAACCTCCCCTTCCTCTGTGACCACCCCTCCCTGCAGAGCACAGTCTTTTCCTGGTTTTTTCCATTAAAAAAACCACAGTAATTCCTCTTCAGGCTCCTGGGAAAAGGGGCCATGAGGGACACCAGGCTGTCGCCAGGCAGGAGGACAGCAGCCCTGCCCCACTGCTCTGTGTGTGCGTGCAGGACCCGGACAACAACAATCCCACCCCATGGAATGCTCCACTCTGCCACAGCTCCGCAGGAACCCCGGGAACCAGCCTCCTTCCCACAGGGAGAAACAGGAACTTTTTGTTTGTGGCCCAGAAACGCCTGGAAAACACTGCCCGGCCAGGTGCTGGCACCTCCGACCCCAGAGCGCTTCCCAAGCAGTGCCACATCCAAATCCAGCGGCTGAGGGAGCTGGGAAAGGGGCTCAGCCTGGAGAAAAGGAGGCTCAGGGGGGACCTTGTGGCTCTGCACAACTCCCTGACAGGAGGGGGCAGCCGGGGGGGATTGGGCTCTGCTCCCAGGGAACAGGGACAGGAGGAGAGGGAACGGCCTCAGGCTGGGCCAGGGAAGGGTCAGGGTGGATACTGGGAAAATCTTCTCCAAAAAGGGTTTTCCAGCCCTGGCTGGAGTCCCCATCCCTGGAGGGGTTTAAAAGCCATGTGGATGTGGCACTGTGGGGACATGGGCCAGTGGTGGCCTTGGCAGTGCTGGGGGCATGGCTGGGCTCGATGCTCTTAGAGGGCTTTTCCAAATGAAACAAATGATCCTACAAAGCCCTCAGCCCAGGATCAGCACAGCTGAGGTGACCAAGTGCCACTCCAGCACTCGGGTGCCCCTGGCTGTCACTCCTGGCTCCTGTCACCGCCGCTGGGATCCAGCCCGTGGGGACACACAAGCCATGGAGGTGACGGGGACACACTGACACAGGGGACTGGCAGAGATGGAGGGACGTGTCCCAGATGGCAGCGGGGATGGAAGGAGGGAGTGGAGAGGAGCGGGAATGGGGAGTGGAGAATGTCCCGGCTCCATCTCTTGGGGACTTCTGTGATTCCTCTCACCAACGGGAGCAGGAGGACGCAGGGGAAGGAACGGGGGAGGCCACTCACCTCCAGGATGAGCGGTGGCATCCGCTGGTCCATCCTCATGGGGTGCAGCTGCGGGAGGCAGGGCTGGCTTAGTGGAGTGTCCTCCCCAGCTTGGCCACTCCAAAGACCCCCCCAAAGACCCCCCAAAAACCCCTGGCCAAGGAGGGCAGCACCCCCCAGAGCCTCCCACAGCCTCCCAGAGCCCCCCAGGATCTCCAGTTGCCCCCCCTGCCACCGGTGTCTCTTCCCACCCCACACCCCATGACATGGAAGCAGCTGGTGGTTGCCCCCCATGGGTTGATGGTTGCCCACCAGGGGTCGATGGTTGCCCCCCATGGGTTGGAGCTTGTCCAAGGAGGAACAGGGAAGCCTCTTCGGAAAGGAGAGACAAATGGGGCAGTGCAGAGCTCTCCCGAGGAAACTGAGGCACAGCACCTTAAATCCCCTCTATCACCCCCACACAGATGGCAACGTGCTCACAAACGTCCTGCACCTCTCCCTTCTCCTGCCTCCACCTCTCCCAGATTCCCACAGAGGGCTGAGGGCTCTCCCCAGATCCCTCAGACCCAGATCCTTTCTCCAAGCTCGGTGCTCCAAACAGGCCGCAGTCCTCCAGCACCAAGTAGAGGGGAAGAGATCTGGGATTTCTCTGAATCCCAAACCAGCATTTATCAGCCTCCTGTGGGCTCATTCTCATTCCACATCCTTCTCCTGCTCACCTCCAGTGTGTCCATCTTCTCCACAACCACCTGGTTTCACCCAAACCTCTCCCATTCTTCCAGTCCAACAGGACCCTGGGAAAGCCTCCCATCCCCTCCCAGTTTGGGGCCACACACACACACACGTTGGGATGGTCACTGAGACCAGCACGGGTTTCCCTCTGTCACACAGAAAACCAGGAAAACCAACTCAGCAGACTGAGTTTTCCCATTTTTTTGAGGTGTTCATATCCTGGGATTGCACCGAAATGGAGAATGTTCCTTGCAAGGCCACGGCAGAGCACAGATCCCCAGAGGATGGATGTCAGCAGGCTGGGAATGCTGAGAGCCGCCATCCCTGGAGATCCACGGGCTCCACGTGCCCATGGAAGCACAAGGAGATGCTTAAAGAAGAAATCTCCCGGGGTTTGGGGTTGAAAGCTGTGTCCCATCACTGGAAGAACCACCTTCAGAAGCTCCTGCACCCCCCAGCCAAGCTCTTTCACGGGTAATCCCGAGCCTGCAGGGGTGTTCCGGGTGCTGGATCCTCTTTTTGGGATGAACCTCAACAGGAGACCAACAAAGCCTCTGCTCCACCAGCTGTCTCCAAGCCCCGTCCAAGCTGGCCTTGGACACTGCCAGGGATCCAGGGGCAGCCACAGCTTCTCTGGGAAACCTCTTCCAGGGCCTCCCCACCCTCACAGCCAGGAATTCCTTCCCAATATCCCATCCAAACCCACTCTCTTTGATGTGAAGCCATCTTTATGTGGCCAGGAAGGGAAAGCCAACACGGAACTCCTCTCACACAACCAAAACAGGGAATTCCGGGGGGATTTTCCCCCCAAAGTCACACGAGTTCGACCCTGGAGAAGCATCTCCTCAACTTGCCAGGGAAAAGAAACCAAAATAAAAACGAGAAGGAGAAGGCACAAACCAGCACTTTGTCCACTCCAGTAAGACCACCGGACACCAGTTTGTGTCGCTGGCCTGGCACTGTTACACTCAGCACACCCAAACCCGGCAACCAGAATTCCCTGGGGGATGGGATAACCTCGGGAGCAGCCCCTGGGAGAGCTGGAGGACGTGAAGCCCCCAGCCCCAGTAAAACCAGTGGCTCGATGAAGAGAGCAAAGCCATCCCGCCTCTCCAGAGCGGATTTTCCAGTGGCAGGATTTTCCAGTGGCTCACAGGGGTGGGCATGAGCCCCTCCACCCCTGCCCCTCCCCATAAATCCTGCGGGAGCCTGGGAGCCCTCTATCCCTGGATCAGATGTCCCAGGCTGGGGGAGCTGCTATCAGCACCGAGATCGAGTCAAGCGGAGTCCAACACAAACATTTCTTGGCAGGCCCCAGATAAACCCGGATTAACCACGAGCACGGAGAGCTGGGCTGGGGCCGGCGGGGGCGGGACGTGGCTGTCCCTGCCCAAACACCTCCTGATCCGCAGGTGATAAATGACAAACGGCCAGAGGAACATCGGGTGTTGTCACCACCCGGGCAGCGCCGGGCGACGAGGAGGGAAATCAGTGTTTGCTAAACAGGCGACGAGCTCTGAGGGTGGCACAGGGAGGGGCTGGGGGGGTTCATCAGCCCTGAGCTCACTCCTGCCTGGCCAGAGCTCCCATTCCAGCTCCCAGACGGGAGATTCCTTCTCAGCTGGATCCCAGGCTCCTGCTCACAGCCAGCCCCCGGCGCGGTGCTGTCACTGCTGCAAAGAGCTTCGGGGACAGGGGGGCAGGAAAAATGTCACCTGTGTGCAGGCAGGGCAGCCAAGAGCGTCCAGCCCCGGGCTGCAACATCAGGAGGATGTGGAACTGCTGGAATAAATCCAGAGGAGGCCCCAGAGCTGCTCCAAGGGCTCTGGAGCCAGGCTGGCAGAGCTGGGAATGCTCACCTGGAGAAGGGAAGGATCCAGGGAGAGCTCAGAGCCCCCTCCAGAGCCTAAAGGGGCTCCAGGAGAGCTGGAGAGGGACTGGGAACAAGGGCTGGAGGGACAGGACACAGGGAATGGCTTCCCACTGCCAGAGGGCAGGGCTGGGTGGGATATTGGGCAGGAATTGTTCCCTGGGAGGGTGGGCAGGCCCTGGCACAGGGTGCCCAGAGCAGCTGTGGCTGCCCCTGGATCCCTGGCAGTGCCCAAGGCCAGGCTGGACACTGGGGCTTGGAGCAGCCTGGGATAGTGGGAGGTGTCGGGGTTGGAGCTGGGTGATCTTTAATGTCCCTCCCCACCCAAACCGTTCTGAGGTGGGGTTCAGGGAACGGGGGGACAGCCGGACACGGCTCCAACGGGAAGGGGGGCCTGTCCCGGGATGAGGGACCCCGGGAGCGCAGGTGTGGCACAACGGTCGCGCCACAACCCAGCCCGGGCTCTTTCTCCTCCGTGCACCTGCACCAAACTCCAGCCTCCAAGGGAATCAGCAAACAATGGGCAGGATAATCATCAATCAACCCCCCTGGCACGGCCCTGGCAGTGCCCCTGTGCAGGCTCGCTTTATAAATAGCCTGTATTTATAGCCAGATTTGGTTCAATATCAGCATTTATTGTCTCCTGGTTAAATATTGACCCGGGTAAATATTTGTCCCTCTGATCATTTGGGTTTGATACCGACCGGGATGGACGTTATTTTCTGTTTGTTCCTCAAGTCTCCTGGAACTCTCTGTAAAACGGGATTAGCAAAGAAAGCCCCGGGACTCTTCCTTTCAAGTGCCCAACGTTTGGCTGCCATAAACAACAAAGCCGCGTCCCAGACGGAATCCGAGCTCCCGTGGGAATGTGCTGGGCCCAGGAAGGCCCTGGATGGGCTCCCCTGCCCGCTCAGAGCAACTCCAGGGTGAGGGGCTGCCCTCGAAGCATTCATGGATGGTTTGGATTGGAAAACACCTCTAATGTGATCAGGTCCAAGGTTTACATCGGCCACCTCAGACATTTCCCCTTTTCCTGCCTCAGTTCCCTGCCAGACAAAGGATGTGAGACCCCATCCTGCCCAGACCTGGGGGTTCAGAGCAACTCCAGGGTGAGGGGCTGCCTTCGAAGCATTCATGGAATCCTAGGATTGTTTGGGTTGGAAAACACTTCTAAGGTGGTCAAATCCAACCTTTACATCATCCAGCCCAACAATTTCCCCTTTTCCTGCAGCAATTCCCTGCCAGGCCATGGATAAAGGGTGTGAGCCCCTCATCCTGCCCAGCCCTGGGGGTTCGGGGTGCTGGGGGTGTCCCAAAGCCACCTTTACCTGCTGTAACGATGCTGTGAAACCCCCCCAGGAGCACAGGGAGATGGGGACACCCCAAATCCCTTTGGGAGCAGAATCCACCCCCCCATTGTCCCTGCACACGGAGGGTGCTGGGGGTGCTCAGCCCCCTGGGGTCACAGCTGCCCCCAGGGGGTGCCGGGGTGTTTAAAATTCCCGAGTTTTGGCCACCTGGGAAGGGGGGATCCTCGCTGAAATCCCTGTGCAAGCTCTCCCTGGAGCCCATGGAGGAGGCTGCCAGCGGTGCCCACCCCCCAGCTCTCCAGCTCCTGGCGCAGGACACGGATCCTCCCTTCTCCAGGTTTGTGCCCATGGATGGCCCGGGAGCTCCTGAGGGTTATCCCAGTGCTCCTTCCCGCCCTTGTGTTGGAACTCCCTGAGCTGACGACGACTTCCCAGGAACCAGGGAGGCCGGGAATGTCCATCGAGGCAGCCCCATTCCCAGACTTGCTGACTGTGTTTGCAGTTCCTTCCCTCCGGCAGCTGATAAAGGCTCCCTCCAAGGCAATCCAGCTCAGGTGTTTATCTCCGGGATCACGCCACAATCCCAAAGGCCAAGGGAGCCAGGGAAAACACCCTCAGCCAACTCCAAGGTCAAGGGGCTGGAAGAGGAGCAGCTGGGAACAGCCAGGCTCCAGCAGCAAGCAGAAACCTTACCAAAAATCAAGGTTTGAATCCATAACGGGATTGAAAAATAACAAAACCTTGGAGATGCGGAGCCCGGAGCGGGAAGGGAAAACTAAAGGAGCATCTCCAGATGCGAGGGGGGGTGTCCCATGTTGGCACTGGTGTTGATCCACGTTTTTGGGGATGATCCCACTTCCACAGAACCACCAAGAGCCGCCTCAGCACTGGATGGAGCCGGAAGGAAGGTGGGAATCAGGGATGGCCTCTCCCCTCTCCCATCGCTCCAGCCCGGTGTGAGGACAATTCTCAAAGCGTGGGAAGGGAGGACATGGGGATTTAAGGGAGTTGGACCCCCACAGCTTCCAGGATAGTCACATTCCATGATTTCTGAGCTGCTCCTGCTCAGCAAAGGCTGAGGTGAAGCCCCTGAAAGGGAAGGGGAGGTTTTCCATCAAAGCTCCTGGAGGCCGAGCTAGGCTGACTCGTGGTGTGAGCTGCTACAGCCCCTTGGATTGCTTTTTGGGAAAAATGAAATTATTTAACATCATTTCAACTCCCAGAAGATCGGGAGGCTCGGAGCTGCTCCAGCCCCAGCCAAAACACGGCGGAACTCAAGGAACCCTGGGTCACACGGGCACAAATCAGCGCTGGATTTGGAATCAGCCAGGAGCAGGGGCCCCCCTGCAGCTCCATTGCTCCTTCTGGACTCAGCTCCATCCCAGGCCAGCCTCTCCCTGGCTTTTGGACATCACTAGGATTACCTGGACAGATTTATCCACCTGTTCCTGGCCACAGGACACTGGGATTGTCTTTGAGCTTTCCAGTTCCTCATCCCTGCCCTAAATCCCAAGCGCAGCATGGGAGAGGCTTTGAAGCTCCCAGGGATCCGCCCCAGCTGGTGGGATCTGCTCTGGCTCCCGCAGTCCCTGTGGAAGCTCACGCTCCTCTCCAAGGCCCATTCCCAGGGGCTGACAATGGAATGAGTCACCGGCTGCTTGCCGGGGCTCGCGGAGCCCTCCTGGCATCCAGATCCCACCAAACAGGCCACAAATCCTGTTCTTCCCAGGAAACCACCGGGCAGACCCCGGGCTAGGTCAGGTTTCACGTGCAGATCCCACCATCCCCGCGGCCCCAACTTCCTCCCAGAGCAGCTGGGAAAACAAAACAGCCCCCGAGGCAGGTGGGAACGTTGGGTTGGGCCAACTCTTCTTCCAAGCCTGAACTTCCCCAGGCCGAGAAGATCCTGCCAAAACAGGGACCGAGGGGGACACTGGAGCAGGTGCATCCCTGCAGCCCCTTCTGCCACACGTCCTGAGCATTTCATGGAATCATGGAATGGTTTGGGTCAGAAGGGACCTCAACCATCTCCTCATTCCACCCCTGCCATGAGCAGGGACCTCCTGTGTTGGCCTGGGAGGGCCTTCCACCCAAACCCTCCCTCCCTTTCCACGTTTTCCCTGCGGATAAAGGAATCCCCAGCTGCTGTTAATTAAGGGAGGCTGATTATGGCCAATAACAGCTCCCAGGAGAAGGCTCTGAGCCCTGGGGAGCATTTGGGAGCCTGGGCATGGCCAGCCCTGGGAAACACAAGGACTGGGACACTCCTGGGGTCCCTGAGGGGATGACAAACTCCCAATTAATGGCTTTGAGTTCCTCCCACGCCGCAGAACCACAAAACCCCCAAATACTGAAAGCTGCCCAGAACGAGACATTCGCAAACATTTTGGATGAGCAGCTGGGGAGATGCCCTGGTTTTCCCAACAAATCTGGGGCTTTTCCACAGTTTACAGGACACCAAACCCGCTCATCATGAGGAATTTTAACATATCCAGCCATTCCCGGGTTTAGCTCCCTGAAATATCCCTAAGGAGCAGCAAAATGAGGATTTTGTAGAGACAACATTAAAATATTTGGGGTAAATAAATACACAACAAAAAAACCCTCATGGGCTGGATGGGCTGGAGAGCATCCACATCCTCTGGCCTCTCCAGGATGGGTTCAGATCCATGAGACAAATGGCCTCAGGTGTGAGGGATGTGATAAGGGATGGACAGCGTCCTGGGTTTAGGGATAAACCTGTGTTTTCAGGGGGGTGAATTCCCCGCCATTCCCTTCTCCTGCTTGCACCGAAAATCCTGCAAACAGCGAGGTCCTGAAGTGCATTTTAATACTCGCAAATCCTGCTCTGGGTGGGAACTTGAAGGTCCCTCCCCATCACGCTGAGAAAACAATAATTTTCCAAGAATTCTCGCCGCATTTCTGAACTCAATGAAAGATTCTTTGTTTGAGTTTCAAGCCGAGCTCGAACGGGGCTGGAGCTCTTTGATGTGGCGAGCAGCCCACGGGGGTTTTTTTGGAGGGTTTTCGTGCCAGCTCAAGTTCTGAGAACATCTGAATTGTAAACACGGGTTCTCCAATCCCCAGAGCCCGGCGGGACCCTGTGACTCCGGGGATTCGCCAAGGGAGCACGAGGAAAGCAAACACTGCAGTCGAGCTCACAAGACCGCTCGTAAGCGCGATTATTTGCAGTGGATGGGTTGGATAAAAGAACTCAGTGGAGCAGGGAAGGAGAACAAAACAGCGCCGGGAGGTGACCGAACAGGTTTGGGACGGGGAGGGGAAAACTCCCGGGCGGTGATGCACGGGCCAGAAATGCATCCCCCAAACCCCGGGGAGTGAGTTCGGGGTGAGTTCCACGCGCCGCTCAGGAGCGATGAAGGGAAACGCGCTGGCTCCTGCAGGATCGGAGCGCCGCGCTCGTCCCCTCCTTCTCCAGGTTTCCGAAAGGGAAAAAAACCACCGAGCCACCAGGCGCTCTTCCAGCTGATCCCAGCGGAGGGCAGGTGGCAGGATGAGCACGGCGCGCCTGGAATCCCTGTCCCCTTCCCTCGCTCCCCTCCTTCCCGGGGCAAACTTCCCGCAGGAGAACAATCGGCCTTTGTCCCACCGGGACAAAGCTCCGCAGCTCAAAGTCCGGCCGAGCAATTCCATGGAGCTGTTCCATGCTGCTCCTTCTTCCACCCCGCTCCTCACTCCCTCCTGCACCCACTCCAGAAAAACAAAATAACGAATACTGAGGATGAACCCCTCGAATTTCCCGGGTTTTGGCTCACTGGGTTTATCCAAAGCTTCCTGCTGCCTCTGGAGCTGCCATGGGAGCAACCCCTGACACAGGGGTGGGCTGGGGATTCTCCCGAGGGTCTTCCTGCAGAGCTAGAGGGATAAATGGATCCTTTCTGGGAATCTGCCCAAAGCCCAAAGCCCATCAGACTCGCAAATCCACGGGCTGGTCCCAAAAACATCGGGATCAGCTGATCCCAAAGCAAAGCAGAGGGAAGGATCCCTCCCTCTGGAGATCCCTCATGCAAGGCTCAGCCCCACCAGCTCCCAAAGCCATCCTGGTGCCAGAGGGATCAGCTGTGCCCATTCCTCCCCGTCTGGATTTAACTTCCCATCTCTCCCACCCCATTCCTGCACACCCTGGAGCCTGCCCAGGCTGCCAGCACCCTTTGGAAATGGATTTTGCACACTTCCGTGGAATTTCTGAACACTTCTCCAAAGCCAGCAGGATCCCCAAGGGCAGAACATCCACGATTCTTCCCCCCAGCATCTCATTCCAGGTCCAGAGCAGAATTCCAAAGCCACCATCTCCCCTTTCCCTGCAGAAAAGCCAAATTTATTCCCTGCCTGCAGCTCCCGGGAGCCCGAGGAAATGAACCATCCCCTGGGAGCTGTGCTGGGCACTCCAACATCTCTCCTAATAAATAAAGGAGATTTATTTCTGGGAGGCAGGACTCTGCTGGCCCCGACCAGGACCCACCACCCTGGTTCCAGCTGGGCTGTGCAAGGTGCTGGAGCAGCAGGGAATGGGAAAAGCCATCCCTGCTCCAAGGGACAGCCACCCTCAGGCCACCACGGCCACATTCACGACAAGGATGTGGCCAAAGGAGGTGCAGGACGTGGCACAGGGACAGGGCAGGACTGAAACGGCTCCCGAGAGATGGAGCATTCCTAAAAACGCTGGATCCGGCTTCTCCTGTGATCCAGCAGCAAAACCCCTGCCAAGATGAAGTCAGAGGAGCACCACAGCACTTCCACCCTGTTCCACAGTTCTTCCACGCTGCTGGAAGGGTCTGGGAAGGGCCATTCCCGGCACTGAGGATGGGAAGTGCCAGGAAAAGCTCTGGGAACGGCACTTTCCTGATCCCATCCGATGTGTCCAGGCACCTCCCAGACGTTTTATTCCTCCTGAGGCCCCCACCCAGCCCTGAGGGAGCCACGGACAGGGCAAGGAAGTGCCCGTGGGGCAGGAATGGGGATCAGGGGACACAAAGGGAGCCCTTTGCTGCTGTTCCTCAGCCTGCACCCAAGGAAAATCCCTTTCCACACTCACCGGGATCCTCCCTGTTCCCCACGGCAGCCTCGGCCCCACCGGGAGCTCACCAGCCCCACCACAACTGCCCCGGGGCCTGGCGCAGGCAGGAAGGGGTTAAACCAAGGGCCAGGCTGGGGGTTTGTCCATCCCTCTCTTCCCAGCAGCTCCTGCCCTCTCTCAACAACCTCCAACACCAGAATTCCCGGCTGGAGCCACGGAGACAGGGATTGCCTTCCCGAATCCTCGAGGATCCCCAGAGCCACCTCCCCACAGCTGCACCTGGAGGAGCCAATTCCTGCCCTGTCCTTCCAGGCCCCGCGTGATCCCGGGATGCTTCTCCAGCCCCAGGTGGCCGGGAATGCTGTGGCAGCCGGGTGGGAGCATGGATAAATCCCACAGGCCCCCCACTCATCCAGGGAACCCGACAGCCACACAAAGGGATCGGCTCCTCCTCTCCTGAAATGTTTCCTGGACGTGCCTTGATCTTTATTATTATTATTATTATTATTATTAATATTATTATTATTGGTATTGGTGTTTTAAATAATTATTATTGTTATTTATTATTATTTTATTGTTATTATTATTGGTATTGATTTGTTATTAATATTGCTGCTGCTATTATTATTATTATTGTTATTATTATTATTATTATTCCCTCCAGCATCGGCCTCTGGAGATTTAAAGAGGAAAACGCTTTTTCTGGCTGATCTGACTCAAATCAGGAAGGAAAAGTCCTTTCCTCTCACAAACCCTTTTCCCTCCTCATTTCTCTGCTTTTCTAACTCGGGGCCGGGTGGTTGGAAAAGCCAAGGAAAGGGAAAAACTGACTGGAAATTCCACAAAGGATCTGTTTCCACCCGAGTCAGATCCAGTAAAATTTTCGACAGCATGGAGCTCTCACCTGAAAAGCAATTTCAGGGAGATATGTGCCCCTGGGACTTTGAAACCACAGGGATAATTTGCTCCTGCCTCTTCCCGAGCCCGGGCAGCCGGAGCAGCGGGAATCGCCCCGAGCCGGAGCCTGAAAGGTCACAGCCTTTGGCACCAGCCTCGTCCAACTGATAAAAACCCTCTGGAGCAAAGGCTTCCCAGCCCTTGCAGCTTCTCCACCCTCCAGCCACAGCTCTCACAGCGCCACAGCCTCTGGAATCCACTGGGAGAAAGGGAAAATGGAAATGGAAAACTCCTGCCCGGGGATGTGGGGTCCAGCCCGGGGCTCTCGGGGTGTCCCACCCACGGTGGGTTTGGGGATCCACGGGACCTGCTCAGCCCCACAGTCCCGGGATTCCCACTGCCCGTAAAGGGTCACGGGAGGGTCGGTGGCAAAGGGGTGACACCTCCAAGGCCACCCCTCAGCTGCCACCACCCCGGAGCAAAGTGGGAAAAGGGGACAAGAGGTGGCTCAGGGCTGGCCACGGCCACACTGCCCCACAGGTCACGGCCCCGCTGCCTCATCCCACCCGGATGGAAAAAGGGAAAAAGCCAAGCTCAGCCTCCCCAGCCTGTTTTTGGGGATGTTTGGAGGGAGCTGACAGCTTTTCCCCCCAGGACAGGCCCCGGAGATAATCCCCAGCTTTCCAAGAGCCACCACCCCGCTTCTGATCCAGGCAATCCCAACCCCGGCACGGAGGGGCAGGAACACCACGGGGGAAGGAGGAATGGGGCCCCTGTTTGACCCCACATCCACGGGCACTGCTGCCAGCCCCTCTGGATCCCGGATCTCCAGGAATTCCAGAGATGGAGCCCCGGCCTTCGCCTCCCTCTGAGGGCCAGAGCCCCAGAATGGCCCTTGGAACATGGGTGACGTGGGGACAAGGGAAGGACACAGTCCCAGGCCCTGGCTGGTGCCACCCACCCTGGCAGTGCCCTCCTGGGGGTCTCCGGAGGAGCAGACCCGGGATGGGGGTCCCTGCGTGTCCCCGGAGCCGGGGGCCGGAGCATTCCCGCCCGGATCAAAATGGCGCTGGGGCCGTGGGGCGCAGGGTTAATCATTACCCCGGGCACCCCGCGCCCCACGGAGCGGGAAAAGGGGGAAACCACGGCTCCAGGGTGGGGCCGGGCCTGCCTCGGCCTCCTTCCCACCGGGAAGAGCGGCTGGAGGCTCTGTGGTGGGACACGGAGCCTCGTCCCCCTGGCTGGGGTGGGCAGCGGGGCCCGGGACAGGGTTGGGCCTGCAGGAACATCCCAAAACCACTTATCCAGGTCTTTATCTAGGGGGAATGCTGCCAGGGAATCTCGAGGAGCATTCCTTCCCCGTCGTGGCGGCCGAAAAGCACAGAGAATAAAGTGAAATGGAAAAGAAGGTCCCGTTTCCCGTCCAGCGCACGCGGGCACAGCGATCCCAGGGCCCGCGTCCTTCCCAGCGGGAGAACCCCCGGACACCCCTCACCTGCCAACCCCAGGGGACAGGGATTGAACCCTGGAGCGGGAGCAAAGCCCACAGGGACGACGGGGAGTTCTGAAGGCAGACACAGGAGGGGAAAAAAACCCAGCCCCAAACTCCCCAACGAAACCCAACACGCCCGGGAGAAGAGCTGGCGGAGGGGGAAGCGGGAGCCGACAAAGCCACGGAGGTGTCGCAGCAACGCCGGGAAAAACAAAGCAGAATTCAGCCCAAATCCAGGGGGTTTTTCGGGAAGCTCCGCGCACCTGAGCGGGCGGAAGCGGCCCCTTCCCAACCCTTACCTGCGCCAGGTCCGGGGGGTTCTCCAGGGGCCGCGAGGGGGTTTTGATGTCCTCGAAGACCGGGGTGTCCTCGTGGGGGTCCCCGGACATGGTGACGGGTTTGAGCGGTGCCAACACCGCGGCGTCCACCAGCCCGCTGCTCATCCCCCCGCGCGGGGACGGGCCCAGCCCGGAAAACGGGGAAAAAAGAGGGGGAAAAGGGAGGGAAAACAAGGAAGGGAAAGGGAAAAAAAAAAAAAAAAAAAACCCCGGGGNAGAGTCAGTGAGGGAGAAAATGAGAAAAGAGGAGTGGAAAGGAAAAAGGAAAGGCAAAAAAGAAAAGGGAGGGAAAAAAAGGAAGGGAAAGGAAAAAAAAAAAAAAAAAAACAAGCCCGAGGCGAGCCGGAGCGAGTTGCGCGGGTGGGAGGCCGGTGCCGGGTCGGGAAGGCTTTACCTGGCCGCGGGAGGAGGAAACGCCAACCTGGAAGCGGCGCAGGGGTGTGGAGCCAATCAGGCTCCCGGCGGTGGCCCCGCCGCGGCTCCAGCGGGACACCCGCACATAAAAGGGCGAGAGGGGGGCCGGGAGCTCCGGCGGGGAGCTCGGGAAGGGCCAGCACCCCGGGATTTCATCCCAACCGCGAGCCGGGAGCTCCGTCACCAGGTGTGTGCTCTGAGGAAGCTCCGGCACGCCCGGACTCAAATGCCGACCCCAAGCTCCGTCACCAGCCGTGCTCTGAGAGAGTTCTTAGGAAACGTCAGCACCCCAGGATTTACCCCAATCCCAGCCCCGAGCGGGTGGCCGGGAGCTCCGTCACCAGCTGTGATCCCACACAGAGCTCAGGAAACCCCAGCACCCCAAGATTTAACCCCAATCCCAATCCCAAACTGCATCACCAGCCGTGCTCCCACACAGAGCTCAGGAAACCCCAGCACCCCAAGATTTAACCCCAATCCCAATCCCAAACTCCATCACCAGACGTGCTCCTGCACATTGAGCTCAGGAAGCTCCGGCACCCCAGGATCCAATCCCAATCCCAATCCCAACCGCTGAGCCCTTCCAGGAGCCTCAGCAGCCACGGCACCAGGGCAGCTCCAGCAGCACCGGGATGGAGGGATCGGTCCCCAACCCTGAGGCCTGAAACACCCCCCAGTTGGGCCACTGTCCCCAGGCTGAGTCCCCTGCACTGAAACAAGGGGGATATTCCCATTTTTTACAGACATGGCTGCTTTTCCATGAGAAAATGCCATTTTTCCATGAATGGGTCACATTTTGCACCAAAACGAATTTTGAGAGGAGATTCCTGCTTGCTCCCACTTCTCGTTCCCAGGGAGAAAAAGTGAAGGACCAAAACTAGAAGGGAAGGATCAAAAATAAAAGGGACAAACCCTGCAGGTAAAAAACCCAGCACCTACTGAAAAGTTGGGAAGGCACAGACAGGGAGGAGGGCACAGGAGACACCAGGCAACTGTGTTTGGGTTGCGCTTTTGGAAAGGGAGGAGCGTAAAAATCCAGAGATACAAGGGAATAAAAGTCACCTTTCTGGTAAAGAACGAAAAAGAAAAGCCATTCTGCTCCAGATAATCCAGCCCTGACTGTCCCCAGCCCATCCCCAAGGAAGAGCCTGGATCCTGCCCCTCTCTGTGTTCACCCATCCCAAATCAGCCCCGCATTCCCCACTTCCCTGTGGCTCCCAGGCAGGATCCCACACAGGGATGCTGCTGTCACCACCCTGGGGACATCCCAGCTCCTCCAGGGGACCACAGGAGTAGGGGAAGGAAGCGAGGGGAGCCAAGGCTGCTCTACCCCCCTGGCCAAAGGGAAAGCAGCTGGAGCTCTGCCAGGGAAGGGGAATGGCTGTTCCCATGGGATTCCTGCCACTCCAGGGGCTTCACAGCAGCCACGTGAGACCTGTGACCGCTCAAAGCAGGAGCCACAGCAGAGGTTTGATGTCACAGCAGCCACGTGAGACCTGTGACCGCTCAAAGCAGGAGCCACAGCAGAGGTTTGGTGTCACAGCTGCCACCCCCACACCAGGGGCTGAAAACAGCCGGGGGGGGACTGAGCATCCTGGGGAGCGGAGCTTGTGGAGCCCTTGGGAAACACGGGAACAGCTCCAGCCTTGCAGGGGTTTGTTTTCCAGGGAAGCTGTGCTGCTGCTGGAGCACTCACCAGGGCTCCCAGGGGATGCCAGGGACAGGGGATGTGCCAGCAACCCTGCAGGACCACGCATGGAAAGAAGGAAGTTTACAGTGAGGGTGGGGAGGCCCTGGCACAGGGTGCCCAGGGAAGCTGTGGTTGCCCCTGGATTCCTGGCAGTGTCCAAGGCCAGGATGGACAGGGATTGGAGCAGCCTGGGACAGTGGGAGGTGTCCCTGCCCATGGTAGGGGGTGGAATGGGATGAGCTTTAAGGTCCTTTAAACCCAAAGCATTCCATGATTCCAAGATAAATTATACAAACCAAAAGAGTTCCCTTTCTCTCCATCCCGTCCGCAGCACCAGGGCTGGGTGAATCCCATTCCTGGAGCAGGGCTCACACCGGGCTGCGCCTGCCCGGCGGGGATCAATCCACGATTTCCCAAGGCGGAGCTGCCTCTCCTTGCAGGGATGGGCCAAACCCAGGCAGTGCCCTTATCTGCCCCGGGAGAACGGCCTTGAGCCCATCTCTGGCACGGGCACTTTGCCCCGGGGGGGCCCCGCCGGTCCCGTTGTGTCCCCACGTGCCGCCCGCGATGGCACGGAGACAACGGCGGCTCCCGTGACCCGGCCACCAACGCGCTCCCCTCCCGACGTTCCTCACGTTTTCCTCCCTCATTCCACGCGGGATTCCCTTCTGAAAAGCCGGCACCGAGAGGCTGAAAGGGGTTTGGGAAGGGAGACCCGGTGAAGGGAGGGATGGAGGGGCTGCAGGGAGGTCCCAGCGCAGGGGCTGGGGCTGCTGGGGGTCGGTGGGGCAGAACTGCGGAGCCAGCCCCTGATCCCTGGTCCCAGCACTCCGGGTCCATGGGAGTGGGGAGGAAGGACAGCCAGGTCCTCCTCTCACGAGGGAGCAGGAGGCAGGAGGTGAAGCCCCGAGTTACAGAGACTTGAGCTAAAAGGCAAGCAAGGCACCAAATTTTGAAGAAATCTGGATCAGGTTGGGAAGAAAAGCTCAGCTCCCACTTCCCAAATCACCCCAGGCACAGCCAGAGGCACCCCCCGGCCTGCCCCCAACACCCCCACAGCCACCCTCAGGGGCTGCTCCCCAGGGACCCCCAAAAGCCACCACTCAGGGTCCCACCGGGGAGGGGGGGCTGGGGAAGGGGCCAGGCCCTGGCTGGGGGTCCCTGGCCCTTGCTGGGGGTCCCTGGCCCTGGCTGGGGGTCCCTGGCCCTGGCTGGGGGTCCCTGGCGCTGCTTTCCTCCTGCAGCGGCTCTTCCCCACCCTGCTGCCACCCCAAACCCGCCCCAGAGCGATGCCGGAGCACCCACCTCTCTCTGGGCCGCCGTGGACATCCCCGGTCCGCTCTGGCTCTGCCTCCCTGGGGCGAGCCCACCCCGGATTCGGGCCAGGAGCTCCCGGCTGGGCCGGGTGCCGCTCGGATCCCTCGGGGCAGGGGACACCCCGCCCGGCACACAAAGGTCTGCAGAGCTGCCGGAGCAGCCCCGCGCCTCCCCCGCTCCCCCAACCGAAACCCAAAACCACCTATTTTTGTCTTTCCCTTTCTCCTCCTCGGGAGGTTTCCAGCCACCAAATGCTTCCCGGGAGCCCTTCAAAGGAAAAGCGGCCGCCCCATCCCATGCACTTGCTAAACCAGTCTGAGCAGTGCCGGGCGGGCAGGCGGGAGAGGCCCCGGCACCCCCGACAGGGACAGGGACAAGGAACCGTCCGCAGGGACCTCGGGTGACCCCAGAGCCAGGGCACCACCACCCCACTGCCCACCCCGGGGTGCCACCAGCCAGCAGGACCCCCCGGCAGGCTGCAGAACCCCTCCCGGTCACTGCTCATTCGGCAGGGAAGCAGTTTTGGGATTGCTAAATTCTTGTCTCAGCCACGGAAAAGGGCAGGCAGGTGATGGGGAAAGAGCCTCGAGGAGCTGGGGAGGCCCCCAGTATCCCCAGTATTCCCAGTCGGGCAATGAGGGAGCACTGGGAGGCATCAGCCCTCAGCAGACAGATCGAGCAGCTCCTCCAGGCATTCCTGGGAGAGGAGGAGGGAGGCAAGGAAGCAGAAGGGCCTGAGGCTGAGGTGAGTTTCTAGGACAGAGAGCAGGATGGTATCGGCCTTTTTTCCTCCAAAAAACCCAGCCGTGGACCTCTGCCAAGCCTGGAAAACAACCGGGAGGATTTTCTGTGCTCCCAGCTGGGCTCCCACTGCA
The DNA here is from genome assembly GCA_013397775.1 of Eulacestoma nigropectus. Taxonomy (NCBI): domain Eukaryota; kingdom Metazoa; phylum Chordata; class Aves; order Passeriformes; genus Eulacestoma; species Eulacestoma nigropectus. Next base: position 561,269 of record VZTE01002411.1, read on the forward strand.
CAGGGACACCCTCCAGAGCCCACCGAGGAAAGAGCCAAGCCAAGCACAACCCCAGGCCCTGGAGAATCCCCAGGGGATGGGGAGCTGGATGTCCCCGCTGTGCCACAGGGTCTGGCAGCCACTGAGGGGCTTTGCTGAAGCTCAGGGACCACCTGTCCACACAAAGGGGGTGGCACTGCCCTCCCTGGGGTTTACCTTGCCCTTGGCACAAGCTGCAGGACAGTCCCAGGATCACAGGGATGGGGCAGGTCTAGGGTGAGAGCCAGGGAGGAGCTGGAGGCCCAAGGCTGAGCTTAAATGGGCCCAGGGATGTGGGTGGGGGGTCTCAAGTGGGGCTGTTCAGAGCAATTAAAAGCCCTCAGGGCCTCACCCAGGAGAGGGGGCTGGGAGGAAGCACAGCCTGGACCTCCTGGGATGGGGATTCCAGCCCCTGGGATGATTATTCCAGCCCCTGCGGAGGGGTTGGCACCTGCTGCCTGTGCAGCAGGACCTTGGCATCTCCTCCAGCCGCAGGGTGATGCCCACGCACCGATGTCCCTTTGTCACGGGTGTTTGACACAGGACCCGGTGTGACCCCAAAACCTCTGCAGCTCCTCCCGAGACCTGGGGGCTGCCCCCTCTATTCCCACTGCCCAACCCAGCCTGTGCCAACAGTCCCTGCCGAGGGAATGGGGGATGCTGAGCTCCAGCTCTGCAAAAGCTGTCCCAAAGGCAGGAAAAAGGATGAAAGGGGTGGATTCGGAGCCAGACAGAGCACGGGGGTGCCACAAAAGAGGGTGGTCTGAGGCATGTGACATCTCCTGCTGGGACAGAGTCTGGGCATGGAGAGGGAATGGCCAACAGCTCCTCCACGGGGGCCCATCGCCCCCTGCCCCTGTCCTTGCCACCGCTCCCAGATTTTGCCCACGGGCACCGGGAGGGGCAGGGCACAGGGAGCACACGAGGGGCAACAGGGCAGGAGGCTGAAGAGCCTGAGGCTGCTGCTGGCTGAAGTCCAGGTGAGGAGCCAAGGAGCCTCCAGGCGGGGACAAACCCAGGAATAAAAACAACCGGGGACAAGAGAGAAGGGGCAGCAGTCCAGAATCCATTGTTTGCCGTCCCGTGCCGGCGGGGCTCCTGCAGCGGGCACGGCTCGGCCCCGGCGCTCCCGCAGTCCCCGCCCCGCCCCGCAGGAGCGGCGGGGGATCGGGGCATGGATGGATGGAGGGAGGGAGGGAGAGAGGGAGAGAGGCGCTCCCGGCGCGGCGCGGCCCGGCGGGCACCGCTCACATCATGACGTGCCGCCGGCGGTGCAGGGCCAGGTGGTCGGAGCGGGAGAAGCTGCGGTCGCAGTCCGAGCAGCGGAAGGGTTTGATGCCCGTGTGCTTGCGGAAGTGCCGGGTGAGCTCGTCCGAGCGGGCGAACTTCCAGGTGCAGCCTTCCCACGTGCATTTGTAGGGCTTCTCGCCTGTGCCGGGGGAGCACCGAGGGGTCAGCGCTGCCCCGGCGGCCCCCACGCGTTCAGGGAACTCCCAAAAGAACGGGAATCCCTCGGCTCCTCCTCCAGCCCTCGCCCAGCGCGGGCCGCTGGCGCCACCGGGTGCCCGAGCGCTGGCACCGGCGGGGTTTGGGGTGCGAGGGGTGACTGCAGCACCCACTGGGACCCGCCCCAGCAGCCCCCCAGGCACGGCCGGGGGTCCCAGCCCCACACTCGGACCCCGGGGCGCCGGGGGCGGTGAGGAGGGGGAGCCCCAGCAGGGCCACCCCATAACCAGACTGGGGGATGAGGGACAGGAGGGTCCCCCCGAGCACGGCTTTGGCCACCAGCACCCGCAAAATGGCGAGCACAGAGCCCAAGTGCCCCAAAGTACCGCCCTGAACCCTGACAGAGGGGGACAGCACCCCCAAAGAGCTCCCCCAAAAGGCACCTCCCAAGAGCCCGCCCCATTCCCGCAGAGGAAACCCGCCAGCCCTGACACACGGTGCCAACACCCTGCACCCCCAAGGGACCCCCCAGGCTCTGATACAGGGTGCCAGCACCCCCAGTGACACCCCTGAGGGTGCCCACAAAAACGGGAAGGAGAGCTGCGGGGGTCCCGGGGTCAGTGCTGGGGGGTCCCGAGGGCCCGCGGGTCAGTGCGGGGGGTGACGAGGAGCTGCTTTGGGCAGGGGGTCCCCCGTTCCGGGCACCCCACGCGTGCCCCGGGACCCAGCGCGGGGTGCGGTGGGGTTGGGGGTCCCGGTTGTCCCTCGGTTGTGTCGCGGTGCCGCGGGTGGGGCTGTGCCCGGTGACTCCCGCGGGTGGGGCCGGGCCCTTGAAGAAGCTCCACCCCCGGCCGAGCCCAGATGGAGCCGCGGAGCCCTTCCAAAGGTGACAGAATTCCCAAATCCTCCAAAAGTTTGATTTTTTCATTTCTGTAAGGAGTATTTATATCTTTTCTTGATAATTTTTCTCTCTGGAATAGGACACCTTTCATGCAAAATCCCCAAAAAGCTTCAATTGAAGAATTTAGAGGTTTTTTCCTTAGCATTCCTTGGAGTCCTGCACCCGGGTTGTTCATCAGGAAGTTGAGGAGAAGTGGGATGAGGCTGGAGCCCTGTGAAACCCCACTAATGACAGGTGCCAGGCTGGTGTCACCCCAGTCTCTGTCACCCTCTGTGCCCGACCTGTGAGCCAGTTGCTCGCCCATCCCATGATGTGTTTATCCAGCTGTGGCCTGGACATCCTGGGAGAGACAGCATCAAAAGCTCTGCTGAAGTCCAAAAAGATTCCATCTCCTGGCTTTCCTTGATCAGCCAGGTGGGATACCCTGCTGTAGAGGGAAATCGGGTTGGACAAGCAGGACTTTCCCCTTGTGGAGCTGTGCTGGCTGTGACCAGTGACTGCATTGTCCTCCAGGTGTTTTCCAATACTTCCCAGAATAATATTTTCCATGATTTTAGTGGCCACTGAAGTGAGATTGGCAGGCCTGTGGGTTTCAGGGTCCTCCTTCTCGCCCTTCTGGAAAATCAGGACAAGTGTCACCAGTTTCCAGCCAGCTGGGATCTCTCAGTTTCCCAAGACCTCTCGAAATCATCAAGAGAGGCTTTGTGAGGACATCAGCAGCTCTTGGAGGATTCTCAGATGAATCCCACCAGGTCCCGTAGGGGTTTGGAGGGATCCAGCTGGAGCAGCAGATCCCACACAAGTTCAGGGAGTTGGTCACTCTTGCAGTCCTGCTCGTCCAGCTCGGGGCACTGGGATCCCCTTGGTCCATCCCCGGTTGAAGATGGAGGCTCCTTGAACAGCTCTGCCTTGTCCCTGTCCCCCCTGGGAGGTGACATCCTCATCCTGAACAGGCCAATCCATGGTATTTCTACACTGCCTCTGGCCATCAGTAGATTTGAACAAACACTGCCCACCTGGCAGCTTTCCAGCCCCTCTGGCCCAGGCCTGCAGCTCGGGTGGGGTGGCTGTGGCCACGCACAGGTCCCAGCACTCCACCTGTGGCCAACCGGACTCTCCCTCAGGCCGTGGTGGTCAGGGGCCACCTCAGGGCATGGACAAGCTCTGCCCGTGGCACACCCTGGCTGAGGAAAAGCACCTTCCCAAGCAGCTGAGAGCTGTTTTCAGGGGCCACAGGTCCCTGAAGTGCCCCCCCAGACCCTCCTCACACCAATCCCCCCGTCCCCACACATCCAGGGCAAAAGCACCAGCTCAGAGGGGGTCTGGGAAGCTCCTCCTCCCAAGGAGCCCCCGCGGGGACTGCCCTGAGCATGGCCATGGGCCCCATCACCCTTCCCACCACCCCACAGCTCAGAGCATCCAACCCCAAATCCTGACACCCTCCCAGCAACCGGGGGGGTTGGCTGGGGGCAGGGATGGAAGAAACACTCCACAAAAACCATTATTAAAAAGCAAAGCGTGTGGCCACAGCCGCTGGTTTAACTTAGAAACACTTCAAAGTGGCCCAGAGTCTTCCAAAAAACCCGAGAGCTGCTGGCCCTCATCCCCCCCACCCTGTCCCACCCCCTCGTAGAATTCCATAAAATAAAAGTTCCATGTTCCACAAAGTTTCCCTTTTTGTGGTGGTGATGGTTTTGTTTGTGGGTCACTGTTGGGTTGTTTCCCCCCCTTCTTGATTCCTCTTCTCCTCCTGGCTCTCCGTGCCCCCAGCACTTCCCATGAAGCCCAGCACGTGTGGAGGGACACACAGAGAGCTGATGTCCCTTCTCCCGCTGGGACAGAGTCTGGGCATGGAGAGGGAATGGCCAACAGCTCCTCCACGGGGGCCCATCGCCCCCTGCCCCTGTCCTTGCCACCGCTCCCAGATTTTGCCCACGGGCACCGGGAGGGGCAGGGCACAGGGAGCACACGAGGGGCAACAGGGCAGGAGGCTGAAGAGCCTGAGGCTGCTGCTGGCTGAAGTCCAGGTGAGGAGCCAAGGAGCCTCCAGGCGGGGACAAACCCAGGAATAAAAACAACCGGGGACAAGAGAGAAGGGGCAGCAGTCCAGAATCCATTGTTTGCCGTCCCGTGCCGGCGGGGCTCCTGCAGCGGGCACGGCTCGGCCCCGGCGCTCCCGCAGTCCCCGCCCCGCCCCGCAGGAGCGGCGGGGGATCGGGGCATGGATGGATGGAGGGAGGGAGGGAGAGAGAGAGGCGCTCCCGGCGCGGCGCGGCCCGGCGGGCACCGCTCACATCATGACGTGCCGCCGGCGGTGCAGGGCCAGGTGGTCGGAGCGGGAGAAGCTGCGGTCGCAGTCCGAGCAGCGGAAGGGTTTGATGCCCGTGTGCTTGCGGAAGTGCCNGAGCGGGAGAAGCTGCGGTCGCAGTCCGAGCAGCGGAAGGGTTTGATGCCCGTGTGCTTGCGGAAGTGCCGGGTGAGCTCGTCCGAGCGGGCGAACTTCCAGGTGCAGCCTTCCCACGTGCATTTGTAGGGCTTCTCGCCTGTGCCGGGGGAGCACCGAGGGGTCAGCGCTGCAACAACGAGCCCCCACACCCCGCACACAAATTCCAAACGGGGAATCCCTCGGCACTTTCACCCCGCACTCCCGAAGGGCCACCCCTCTGCCCAGGGACACAGCTCCATCGCTGCCCCAGCCCACGGGGAATCCAGGGACACCAATCCCACCCCTACCTGTGTGTATCCTCCGGTGGGCTTTGAGGTGGGAGCTTTTGGTGTAGACCTTATTGCAGCCCTCGAAGTCGCACTGGTGGATGCGCCGCTTCTTCAGGTCGGGCGAGTCGGCTCTGGGCCCCCGCGCCGCCGGCCTGCCAGGAGCAGGGAGAGCTGGAGCCACGGCCCCGGAGCCCACGGAGCCCCCGGGGCCTTTGGGGGGATAAAGGGTAGGGAGGCACAGGCAGGAGGAGACTCACTCTCTCTGGAGGTCCTGGAAAGGTGCTGGGCCGCTCTCGGAGGCGCTGTCCTCGCTGTCGCTGTTCATGTCCATGGGGTACACGGAGCTAGGGTCCATCTTCACTGGAGGGGTCCGGGAAAGGAAAGCTTTGGGGCACAAGGAGGGAAGGGGTGAGCACAGAACACAGACATCCCCAAAAACACCCAGCCCACATCAGGGGTTCAGCCTTCCCCCTGCTCTGGCAACGCTCTGAGCACTGCCTGTCCCTCCAGAGAATCCAATGCAACTGGGCAGACGGAGAACCCCCAAAGGGAGGAAACAACTTGGGGGGCACCGCTTTTGGCTGCCTGCTCCTGCCCAGAGCAGGGCAGATCCAGTTCCCCCACCCTGGATAAGGTGGGAAGCTGGGAATGTCCTGGGAAAGGGGATTGTGGGGGGCACAGAGAGCAGCTGAGCTGAAACCAGAGCTGCTGGCAGCAGGCAGCCAGTGGGAAGGGCACGGCAGGCTGCCAGCAGCAGGATGGGTGGAGGACAGGCAGTGCCATGCCCAGTGTGTCCCTGCCCTCCCCATGTCCCCTGGGGGGCACAGGCTGGGGGCTGAGGGGCTTTGTATGAAAGTGGCACATGGTGGCAGCAGGGGCACTCCACAGTGAAAAATGAGATCCCCTTCAAGGCTGCCCCTCCACGAGGCAGGACAGACACCCCTCACCCCCCAAACTGCAGGGTTCCCCTCAGGTGCCCTTACCAGACCCAGCGTTCTTGCCGTCCCCCCCGATGAGGGGCACGGTAATGGCGGTGACGCCGTCCGTGGGCACGGTGGTGTAGACGACGGGGAGGGACTGCACCACCACGGGGATGGTCTGCAGGTTGCCCATCTTGCTGGGCAGGTTGACGGAAGGGATGGTGTGGATGACGTGGAGGATCTGCTGCCCGCTGCTGCCCTGCGTGGAGGCCAGGATGGAGCCGGGTGAGAGGACAGCTGGGATGGCCGAGGTGGAGCTGAGGCCGGAGGGCGGGACGGACACGGTGGTGGGAGCGGGAAGCGGGGGAGCCACCAGCATGGGGGAAGACTGGACCGAGGTGGGGGGCGGAGGCGGCGGGGCCGAGGCCGGAGCCACCTTGGATTTGTTGAGGGAGAGATCGACGGGCTCAGCCTGGGGCTGGCTGCAGTCGCTGGCCAGCAGCTCCTCGGGGGGCTCCGTCTTGATGTCGGCCAGCAGCACCGGGGGGTCGAGGGGGCCCTCAGCCAGCAGCGCCGACGAGCTCATGGCGGGCGTCGCCTTCCCCTGGCCCTACAAGAGACCCGCAGTCCGTGAGGAGCCGGGGAAACTGAGGCACGGGGCGGGGGCGAAGGGGTTTTTTTAACGGGCTCTCACCAACCAACCGACCGGGGCGGCGCCTCGGGGCGGCTCCGGCGGGGCGTGGGGCCAGCCGGGGGTCG